>VTGD01000097.1:0-188163 GCA_013406985.1 Calonectria crousiana
GGGGGGGGGGGGGGGGGGGGAGTGAGAAAAGGAAAGCACGGATCCATCGTAACAACGTGCTAGCGTTTATAGGCCAAGAATGCCAATCTCGACTAGATAAGTAGGGAAAACGCCACAAGGGTCGTTTTTTAAATAGAGGGCTTGCCCGAACCAACCTTGTTTCCGGTTCCTCCAATACCACAAAGTCGCATGCTTCTTTTCGCCTAGAGCTCCGTGTCCTTCCTAGTGCACCGGCTTTGTATTATTCGGTTTTTTACTTCGTTACTGCAAGATGGAGGAAGGCAGCCTCAACAGAACCAGCGATGCCGACTTGAAAAGAGGCATCGAGGGCTTGGACCATAGCGTCTCGCGACCTCTCAAGAACCTCAGCGATGAGGAGCGTCTGGCTCAGCTCGGTCACCAGCAGGAGCTGAACCGAACCTTTTCATTACCGGCTCTGGGTGCGCTGTGTCTCTGTCTCATGGCAACGTGGGAAGCTCTATCGACAGTTATTTCGTCCGCGTTGGTGGCCGGAGGACCCCCGTGTCTGTTTTACAACTAGTACGATTTCAAACCCCATGAGCTTCGTTGTCGGAGTTGATCTAACGGGTACCAAAGCGTCCTCTCCTTTATCTGCACCATCTGCATCGTTATTTCGCTGGGCGAAATCGCTTCCATCTATCCCACGGCTGGCGGTACGACAAACAACCACGGCACTTTCAAAAAAAGAAAAAAGCTAATGCCTAGTCAGGACAATACCACTGGGTTGCCGCGCTCTGCCCATCGTCGACTCGAACCGGCGCATCGTGGGCCACCGGCTGGATTTCCGTCGGCGGCCAAATAGTCTTTACCGCCTCTGCTGCCTTCGCCGCCGGCCTCCAGGCCCAGGCGCTCATCACCCTCAACCACCCCGACACGTACGAGCCCAAGCGCTGGCAGGGCATGCTCTTCTACTGGGCCATCCTCGCCTACGCCGCGGTTCTCAACATCTGGGGCATGAAGGCCATGCCGCACGTCAACTTGTTCTCGGGAGTTCTCCACGTTGCCGCCTTCCTGGCCATCATTGTCACCCTCGGAGCCATGGCGCCCAAGAACACGGCCACATTTGTCTTTACCGAGTTTGTCAACAGCAGCGGCTGGAAGAGCGATGGTGTTTCTTGGCTCATTGGCATGCAGAGCGCCGTCTATCCATTCTTGGGGTGAGTAAGATCGGCTTTCTTCCCCCTTGTATTATTCCTTTTGGGGGGTCAGATTGCTAAATTGAACCACAGATATGATGCCGCCTGCCATCTTGCCGAAGAGCTTCCCCACGCGAGCCGAAACGTCCCCCTGGCCATGGTCGGCAGCGTCGTCGTCAACGGCATCATGGGCTTCGCCTACTGCATCGTCCTGCTGTACAGCGCCAGCTCCCTCGACTCGCTGCTGACGACCCCGACCGGGTTCCCCTTTATTCAGATTTTCCACGATGCCACCAACTCCAGGGCCGGCGCCACGGTCATGTCCCTCATGCCGGTCCTGATTGCCACCGCGGCCACGGTCGCGGGCGTTGCGTCCACCTCGCGCACCCTGTGGGCCTTTGCCCGCGACAAGGCGACCCCTTACGACGAGTACTTTAGCCACGTCAACCCGTCGGTCCAGGTGCCCGTCCGAGCCGTCGTCTTTGTCGTCGTCGTGCAGGTCCTTCTGGGCCTCATCTACCTCGGAAACGCGACCGCCTTCAACGCCATCCTGTCCATGGCCATCATCGGCCTGTACATTTCCTACTTTTTGCCCATCTTCTACATGACCTTTTTCGGACGCAAGACTTTAAGAAGGGACGACTACGGTCCCTTTACCGTTCCCCGAGCCGTCAGCGTCGTTGCCAACGTCATCGGAATGATTTGGATGGTCGTGGTCATCATCTTCAGCACCTTCCCCCTGTCGATGCCGGTGACGGCCCAGAACATGAACTACTCGATTGTGGTCCTGGCCGGCTGGGCTCTCTTCGGAGCCATCTACTATTTTACTGGCGGAAGGGAAAAGTACGAGGTCCCGCTGACGGACCTGGCCGTCATTAATGAAATTGCGGCGGAGAAGTGATGAAATCTGGGTTATAAGCGGGTTATTGAAGTGTTTGATTAGGAGGCATGCGGATTTGGGAAATTGCGTCTGGCATTATTGGGCTTTGAAATTGCATGGCCTGGATCTTGTATTGATATTGGCGAGCACCATAGAGCAAAAACCTCAAAGCTTTAAAAAAAGAATTCATGACTCATTCTGCAGTAGTAGTAGTCCCGTGCATTAGTCTCGTTGTTTCTAGTTTCAACTCTCCGCCTTCTCCAAATTTATTACAAATTGAAGATGCAAAAACTTCAGTTAAGCTTATCCTAATCGATCAAAGTGCATTATCATAACTGGGGTCCCTTGACCAATCTCACCTGTGTCATGTAGATTTGATCGGGCTCAGATCCGAGAGCTGTCATGTCACAAAATTGATCTGTCACAGGGAGGAAAATAGGGCTGGCATCGCTGTCATTATACTTCATCTTTTACTATTTGCTCATTGCTCATCAGGAACCGCTGCATGTTAACCAATTCCACCCAATTGTGCCTTGCATTTCATCCCCAATTTTCATTTCCTCACTCTCTCTCTCAAGGCCTCTTGAAGTGAGGGCGCAGCTCTGACCAGCTCTCCTTGCTGTACTCTGGCTGCACCTTTTTGCACGTCTCCAGCCCCCACTCGGTGATGCCCAGCATCAGGCAGCTCTCAAACATGAAGGCCATGCTTCCCTCGCCAATCTTCTGCGGCTTGAGCTCTGCGTTGCTGGCTTTCTCAAAGGTGCTGGCGTCGGGCCCGTGGGAGCTCATGACGTTGTGCAGGCTGGCCCCGGCCGCCCTGAAGCCGCCGCCGGCCTTGGCGTCGTACTCGCCGCAGATCAGGCCCATGAACTCGGACATGGTGTTGCGGTGGTACCACGGCGGCCTGAAGGTATCCTCCTGCACCAGCCACCGGGGAGGGAAGATGACAAAGTCGGCAATGGCCGTGCCCGGGCGGTCTGAGGGTCCTGTCAGGACCGTGTAGATGGAGGGGTCGGGGTGGTCAAAGGAGATGCTTCCAATCACGTTGAACCGGCCCAGGTCGTACTTGTATGGGTAATCTGTGTATCATTGTCAGCACCTGGACGCTACTTCACTGCGACAAATGAGAGGCCGTGATGTAGACACGTAGCCATCAAAGACGGCTGAAGTTGTTGAGACGTACATCTGCAGGAGATAAAACGTTAGCATCAAGCCTCGTGGATAAAAAACAGTGGGGTGGGGGGTGTGGGTTGCTGTTGTTGGTGGCTTGCTTACTTTCCATGCCAGCCCACCACGTCAAAGGGCGTGTGGCCTTGCTTGGCAACGAATAGCTCATTGTTGTATTTGTTCACGATGGACCAAGTGCTCGACGTGTCCTCGTCAAACCTGGCCGTGGGCACCTGGAAGTCGCGCGGGTTGGCCAGGCAGTTGGACCCGATGGGGCCGAGCTCCGGGAGGAGGAAGTGGCCCTGGTACAGCTCCAGGATGTAGCCCCGGACGGGTCCGTTGGGCAGCGTGACGCGGTACTTGATGCCGCGGGGGATGACGGCGATCTCGTTGGGGCGGACCAGGAGGCTGCCCAGCTCCGTCTGGATGTCGAGCACGCCGTGCTGGCCGACGATGAGCATCTCGCCGTCCGACGAGTACAGGGCCGTGCGCTCGTCCATGTCCCGCCCGGCCGCGTAGATGTAGATGCCGAGCCCGGACTTCATGGCCGGGTCGCCGGCGCCGGCCGCGTGCTTCAGGCCGCGAATCCAGTCGGCGTCCTTGTCGATGTCGAAGGGGTCCCACCGCAGCTGGTTGGGGAGGTGCTGGAGCTTGGAGCCGATGTTGGCGCCCGCCGCCTCGTAGGGCTCAAAGGCCGAGTGCGCCGCCGAGGGCAGCACGCGGTAGAGCCATGACTGCAGGTTCTCGTGCCTGGGGGCCGTGAAGGCGGTGCCAGAGAGCTTCTCCGCGTAGAGGCCGAACGGGGCCTTCTGGGGTGAGTTGGCTCCGATTGGCAGCGCTCCCTCGATGGCTTCAGACCTAGAGCTCGAATTCAGCAATTGCGCTCTCTCGGAACAAGCAAGTTTTTTTTTTTTTTTAAAAAATTCCTTTTCAACTTACTCGTGAAACGAATTGAACCCGTTAAGGTACTTGTATTTTTCCGGAGTTTCAAAATTCGTTACGGGCATTGTCACAATTGTGTCGAGTTCGCGATATGACGATGCGGTGTTGGTGGGTCACGCAATGGCGGGGCTTCGTTAACAAGATGGGCGATTACACTCTTTAGCGGGCAATTTCTCCATCTTATCTATCATGCAATCTCCCCAGACTGTCGCATGTGGCAGTTGGAGATGGCAATGGCAAGAAGACCATGCGGCGGAAATCGGTTCCGACGGCTCATGTAAAGCTTCACATGGGCGCCCCAGCTCGGAAAGCGGAAATTCTCCTGACTGGTCGGAACATCCCCCGAGGCTTGAGCATACATGCCGATATACTTCCCGGGTGGTGCCCATCAGCTCTCGGCTCGCTCAACACCGAACGAGCCCCGGGTTTGTTTTTTAAGACCTGTATCGGGCAATTGATCCTTGGGCCTGTTGTATAAACCCCGTCTGCGTTTTTACCTCCAACCTCACTTAGCACGGCAACTCCATCGTACGGTCTTGGTCGATAACCCCCACACCATCTAGACAGTTCTCTTTGATAATAGCTTCCAAGATGAAGTCGTGGATTCCTATCCCCTCGGGGTCTCACTTCTCCCTGGCCAACATCCCCTTTGGCATCATCTCCACTGCCGCTATCCCCGCACGCCGCCCGGCTGTTGCCATCGGCGCTCATGTGCTTGATATCGCCGCCTTTGCCAAGGAGGGCGGATTCTCCAAGCTCAGTGGTTTCCCCAGTGACAAGCTCAATGTCTTTTCCGAGCCTACCCTCAACTCGTTTGCCGCCCTTGGACGCCCTGTTCACAGGCTGGTGCGAGAGTATCTTCGAGACATCTTCCGCGAGGATACGCCTTACCCCGAGGCTCTGCAGGCCAACGAGACGCTGAAGCAGTCAGCTCTCTTGCCTCTGGACGAGGTTGAGACTCATCTCCCCCTCACAATCGGAGACTACACAGACTTTTTCGCTGGTCGCAACCACGCACACAACGTTGGAACCCTGTTCCGCGGCCCTGCCAATGCCCTGAACGCCAACTACAACCACTTGCCCGTGGCGTACCACGGCCGAGCCAGTTCGGTTGTGGTCTCTGGCACCCCCCTCCACCGGCCTGTTGGTCAGGTGCTCCCCGCACCCGGTGCTACCACACCCGTTTTCAAGCCCTGCGGCAGGCTGGACATTGAGCTTGAGCTGGGCACCTTTATCTGCAAGGGCAACAAGCTCGGGCAGCCTATTCCCGTCAAGGAAGCCGAGGATTACATCTTTGGATATGTGCTGATGAACGACTGGAGTGCTCGCGATATCCAGCAGTGGGAGTACGTCCCTCTGGGACCCTTCAACGCCAAGAACTTTGGCACCACAATTAGTGCCTGGGTTGTTCTTGCGGATGCTCTGGAGCCTTTCAGAACCCAGGGTCTCCCCAACGACGTCGAGCTGCAGACCTACCTCCGAGAAGACCGCAAGGACAACGTGGTCGACATTAACCTGGAGGTGACAATCAAGAGTAAGTGGGCGGATCTTGCCTCATAAATCCCCCCCATGTTTTCCCGTTATTGACTCGAGATTTCTTTACAGCTGCCAAGGGCAACTCCAAGACCGTCACCCGCACTTCATCCAAGAACCTGCTGTGGTCCTGGCCACAGATGATTGCCCACCACACCATCACCGGATGCAACCTCCGAACAGGTGATCTTTTGGGCAGCGGCACCGTCTCCGGCTTCGAGGCTGGCACTCACGGCAGCATTCTGGAGCAGACCCAGGGCGGAAAGGTGGCCGTCGAGATCGGAGGCGGAGAGACTCGCAAGTTCCTTGAGGATGGTGATACGGTTGTGATCCGAGGATGGTCTGGCGCTAATGAAGACGAGCTGGTCGGGTTTGGAGAGTGTGTCGGTCAGATCCTGGCACCTTCCTTCCAGGTATAAATCAAAATAGACGAATAGAAGAAACATATAAATCTATCCCCATCATGTCGTCACGTATCTTTGCCATGTCATATATTTTTGAATTGTCGCCATTGGTAAGGAAAACCTTGCTTTTGGTGTACTAGAACAATGTAAGCGCAAGAGGTTCAGAAGCTGCTGACACTCGTTGCAATCGCCCTTTTATACATGGTCCGGCCACACCCGAGGTATTTACAAATGGTTCGATTTTCACCGCCAACCGCCAGAGGTCCACCCCAACCCTAACGTACGATAAGAATGTGCATGCGATTCTTTAGAATGACATCGGGGTGAAAATATGTAAATAAAACACTTTTGCTCATTGAACTATGCTAAAAGATGCTGAAGACAACTCCGCATGACACTCAGTCATTCTCTCCATGCTTAATCATCATTTCATGTACAAACTCCCCATCATCATCGTCCGCCCCCGCCGAATACATCTAGACAGTGATATCAAGAGCCTTCTTCAAGCTCTTAGTGTCGCGGGGCACAAACTTGGCCCGGAAGCGAGGAGGCAGAGCAACCAGACTGGTGGGGTCGGCGTTGCCGTCAATGGGGTGGGTGTTGACGTAGTCGTACTTCTCCACGCGGAAGCTGTTAATCAGACGCATGTAGATAAGGTACAGCTCGCGGTTGGCCAGAAGGGAGCCGGCGCACATGCGGTAGCCCACACCGTAGGTGAAGAGGGGTGCATCGGGCTGCTCGAGCCAGCGCTCAGGGCGGAATTCCATGGGATCGCTCCAAACCTCATTGTCTTGAAAAAGAGAAAAAAGTTAGCTCTAACTCTAGTAGCAATAATAAAGCTCAAATTGAAAACTTACCCATGTTGCAAGCCCAGGCGTTCAGGAAAACAACGGTGCCCTTGGGGATGGTGATGCCCTCGTGGACAACGTCCTTGATGGAGGCACGGGGAAGAGCAAGTCGGAGCACGGTAAAGTATCGCAGAGACTCCTTGACGAGAGCGACAATGTAGGCGCACTTCTGGTCATCGTTGACATCGCACATGGGCTCGGCGGTGGAGTAAAACTTGCTAATCTCGGAGACGGCCTTCTCCTGGATCTCGGGGTGCTGGGAGAGGTAGGCGATGAACCAGGCAACGTTGGTGGTGACGGTGTCGAGACCGCCCGACAACATGGTCAAGCTGATGGAGGTGAGCTCATCCTTGTTCAGCTTGGCATCCTTGTCGAGGATGACGTTGGCCTGGATGCAGGGGCTGTAGGTGCCATTGGCGATGCGCTCGTCGAGTCCGCGGTTGAGGTCGCCAAGGTACTTGTCACGGCGGTTTCGCATGTCACGAGCCTTGGTCGAGTGGAAGTTGAAGGGGTTCAACCGAAGGATGGGGATGTAGTCCTGGAGGTTTCCGGTGGTGGATCGGAACTTGCTGATCTCTTCCTCGACGTGGGTGATCTCCTCAAACAGATCATCCTTTTGGCTCTTGAGGCGAATGCCCCAGTTCAGGGTCAGGGCCAGAGACAGAGAGAGGCGCTGGATCATGGGCATGGGGTCAACGGGGCTGCTGCCACCATCGCCGTAGGAGTAGAGCTCCTTGACAAAGTCCTTGGTCTCGACCTCGAGGTGGGGGACGTAGGTGGCGACGGAGGGCCTGTTGAGGGCCGAGGCGGCGCCCTTGCGGCGACGCTTGAGAGAGTCGCTGTAGGGAGACGTGCCGATGGTGGTGCCGGCCGTGTCGGAGAGGACCTTGTGGAAGGTGTAGAACTCGGGGCGGGAGCTGAAGGCCTGGGAATGCTTGCCGAAAATGTCTCGGGCGGCAGCGGCAGAGTTGATGACGACGATGGGGATGTTGCCAAGCTGGATCTGGTACACGGGGCCAAACCTCTTGGACCACTTCCGGTACGTCTCCGCAGCGTTGACGCGGATGTCCCAGATGTTGCCGATGATGGGCAGCCCAGATGGGCCCGTCATGCCCTGGAGTCGTTCGTTGTGTCGAACCACCTCGTTGTAGACGAGGTAGATGACTGGGACCAGGATCGCCGACACCAGAGCAGCCAGCACGGGGCTGTTCTGGGCCGCCTCAGACAGCGTCTGGACAATGCTTGCGATTGACATTTTCAAAAAATTTAATTCTTTTTTTTTAATCGCAGGCTGGGCGCTTGTGCAAGACTTGGAGTCGAGGTGCTTGCGATGACAGCCTCGATGTGATTGATGAAAGCAGCAACGACTCCCTCTTCTACGTTCTTAAGATGCAAATTTAAGAGCTCAAGTGGCACGCTGGGCGGCAAATGCTGAGCCGTCCATTTCCAAGTACCGCTCGGAAATGGTTGCACAAAGCCTTTACTTCGGCTATGCTGTCGAGCAGGCCGCCTCGAGGTCCAGCTCTGGTGGGGAGGGGGTGGTAGGGTGGGCCTTGTCAAGGCGGGCCTAGATAAAGCCTAGTGCATCGTCGATCAACCCCGGCTTTTGCGGAGGTGGCTTGCGGGGGGAGCTCGGAAGACGCGGAACTCACAGCTCGGAAGCTCGGCTCGATACCGAGCAAGGCCATTACTAACTGCTCGTCCTGACTGGCGATGGATCTAAAACGAGGGCGGAATCCCTGCGGTCGAGCCTCGGAAGCTCGTTTTCGTGTGTCGTTCGACTCGCATCGCGTTTCCGTTCAGTCGCCTGATGCCCGCAGCCATGGAAACCGCCTCCACCACCACCACCACGGAGCAGCCCGCTCCTGAGCCCACCGACGCCGCCGCCCAGCCCAGTCCTACCGCCCGCAAGCGACCCGCCGGCGAAGG
The DNA here is from genome assembly GCA_013406985.1 of Calonectria crousiana. NCBI lineage: Eukaryota > Fungi > Ascomycota > Sordariomycetes > Hypocreales > Nectriaceae > Calonectria > Calonectria crousiana. The sequence goes on from VTGD01000097.1 coordinate 8,861, forward strand.
GTATCGCAGAGGCAAGCGTGGCAAGTACACCTCGGTCGCATGGTATGATTCTTGCTTTCGCCTCAGGCCATTGGTGCCCAGAGCTCACACATCGCACAGCGACGAATGCAAGAAGAGAAAGCTCAAGTGCATCCCCGTCGATGAGTCCAGCTGTCAGCGTTGCATCGACGGGGGGTTGGTCTGTGTCTATGCACAAGGCGCGAACCACGGATCCAGAGACAAAAATGACAGGTAAGAAGACGAACGCCCTGTGCCCTCTGCTGTGGTGTGACCTTTCCAAACTGGCTAACGCTTCCTTCATCATAGCAATGTGCAAATCCAAAACTTGAGCGAAGAGCTCACGAAGCTGCGCAAGCAGGTCTCGGAGTTGGCCAATGCAGTCACCAGCGTAAAAGAGTCCAAGGACAGGCCGCCCAGTGCCCAGCTCGACCCTTCGCCCTCTGGGGATACCATCATAGGCCAATCGCCCGCCAGCTCCCAGAGAGAGGGCGTTCCCAAGGAGCCTCAGTTTGTTGGCCCAACCAGGTCCGCCTTTGGCATCATCATTGGAGAGAGGTCCCTCACCCGCATGGGCATTCCCACATACGACCCATTGCCCCCCAGCGGCGTCCAGTCCCCCGCCAATGGCCCCAGAGACTACACCGGGTGTCAGGACTACTGGCAGACCGTCACCCCCGGCGAGATAGCCAGGCTCCTCACCGTCTACCAGGAAGAAGTAGAGTCCGTCTATCCCTTCACCAACATAGGCGAGCAGATTGCTCAGGCAGACAAAATCCTGCACGTCATTAGACGCGGCCAAATGTTTCACGATAGCCCAGGGCTTGGCATTACCCCCAAGGATGTCGAGATTGTCAAGGTCGCAATGGCCACGGCCATTGTTCTCGAGACAAACGGCAAGAAGGAGCTGCCCACCATGATTATCCAGTCCGTCGAAAACAATGTCTCCATAATTGCCCGCCCCGAAGTAAACATAAAAGAGCTTCAGCTTATCACAATGCTGGTGCGTCCCCATATTTTAAGCGTGCATGTGTATCCTCAACTAAGCTGACCAACGATAGAGCATTTACTACTTCCATTGCGATGAGGAGCTTCTCGCGTGGCGCACAATTGGCCTCGCGGCCCGGGAAGCGCTCGAGATGGGACTCCATCGCAAAAAGAGCCTGCTAGATAACTTTAAGGATATCGAGTCCCGACGGCTGGCAACGAGGGTGTTTTGGTGTGTCTATGTCCTCGACCGTCGCTGGAGCTTTGGCACCAGTCTTTCGTTTGCGCTCGTAGATCGTGACATTGACCCAGAGCTCCCAGAGCCCGTACGTATTTTTTTCTTCTCAATTCCATGTTGCATGCAGGCACTAACATGTTACGACAAGGACGAGGAGTACTCGTATCTCAAATGCATGGTTGGATACGGCCGGCTCACTTCCAAATTATGGGAGGCCATTCCACCCTTTGGAGCCACCTCTCAATCGATCCCCGAAGAAACTGTCATTTCCGTAGATCTAAGTACGCAAAACTGGCTTCAATCGATACCTCCCGACCTTCAATTGCGTCATCCCCGCCTCGGACTTGCACCGCGCTCCCAGCCTCGCATCATCCACCGCCTTCGCGCGCTGCTATATCTCCGCGGGAACAACACCAGAACTCTCATCTACAGACACTATCTGCTCAGCGCATCAAGCATCACCGCAAACCTGAGGAATGCCTGGCTGGTGGTCGACATTGCGCAGGACAGCATCCAGGTCCTGGTGCACCTCAACTCGACGACCGACATCTACTCCCGCCAGCAAAACGTCTTCAACTACTTCCTGCTCAGCGCCCTCGCCATCATATTCCTGGCCGTGTGCCACGCCCCGGACATCTTCACCGGCCCCTGCCGAAAGAGCTTCCTCGACGCCGTCGAGCTCGTCAGGGGCTTCTCCCTCAACAGCATGGTCAGCAGGAGGCTGTGGAACAGCATCCGCGGTCTCCTCCCGCGGCTGAAAACGCTCGGCCTCCGAGGGTCCGAGGAGGAGGAAGGGGATCTGGAGAGGGACAGCCCCGCGCTCACCGCCAGCTCGACCAACCCGCCGCACCTTGAGCGCCCTCACCATTTTGACGGCGGCGCCGATGACATCAACGTCGGCGACATGCACACCGACAGCGGCATTGTTCCGGACCTGGACCTGGACAGCTCGATCCCGGACATGTATCAGATGAGAAACGACCTTCTTTCCTTGTTCGATGCCTTTGGACAGGGTCAGATTCTGCCCGAAGGGTTTGGCGCCCAGCTGTACGGGCCCGATGATGAATGGGGTGGCATGGGGGGTGAAATTTCAAGGCGATTTCAGGGGCTCATTTAGATAAATAGCGTTGCATTCACTCCGACTTTCTCTTGTTGACATTATTGTATCAACACCATAGCGTAGGCATTAGGGTATTCAAGGACAGGCAGGCATTACGAGTTTCTTTTTTTTTTTTTGGCATTCGAAAGAAAGTTTTGGTCATTTACATTTATATTTTAGTTCATCTATATTTACTCAAGCACGTTTTCGAAAAACACCATCATGGCTCCCTGGTGCACAGTCTTGGCATAGGCCTTGAGCTCAGCGTGCGCAGCGCACTCGTTGTCGTAGTACACCATGTCCTCTACCGAGTCAAAGACGGAAATGACTGCAATCGTGTATCCCTGGTTTCGCTGGTCGGCCTTTGTAGGCCCGGCCCGCACGGAGCGAATGTAAGGCTGGCCATCCTGTTTCGCACACCAATCAGCACAAGCAAGCACCGAAACGGTCAGTTCGTCCACTAACCTTGACTGCCTTGGCGGGCATGCCCTTGTAGATTTCAATCAGCTTCTGCTGGTGCTCCAAATCGGGGATCTTGAAGAGGGTAACGCGGTTGATTGGCTTAGACATGGTGTAGGGGTTGTTTTTTGTTAATATCGCAGCGGATGCAAGGTAACGACAAGGGTCTTGATGCAAAATCGTAAGATGCGATCTCAGATGGTATAAATGCGCGGCTTCAAGATTAGATTCATCTTCAAGGTCACGAGGTCACTAGATCTAAATAGACTGCCATGCTCGGAAATCCACGCCAGATTCCGAGGGCATCCGGAATCGCCCATGGATACCGACGCCAGGAGGGGTAAATTTATGCCTTCCAGAGCTCGCTCTCAAGCATGAGGCTTGCAATCCCAGCCTGGTCCTGGCCTGGTCCAATTAAATGTCCCCCAAATCAATCGCAGATATCCGGATAATTAGATCCCCTCCCCGAGGCGGCCGCGAAGCTGCGATAGATGATCCTTTGCTAGGGGCCCCGCTTACGTATTCCCCCTCGCACTTGATGGGACGGAACTTTTCAAGTAATTCCGCCCCATCGGTCCGCGAGAAACTATAGGCCCCATTCTGAACGTTGCCGTGTCCAGCCGAAAGCTGCTTAATCCGCGCACATGTCCAGGACAGCAGCCAATGACGGTGGTACAATTCCCCGCGCCGTGAACATGGCGCTTTCTTGGAGAAGCCGGACGGACGCAGGCACCGAGGCAACTCTTTGCAGTGCTCGGCAGATGTTTCGACATGTCTGCCGGTAATCAAGCCTTGGAATCTCGATTCTGCATCACGATTCTCGAGAATCTGCGGGCCACAAACCGAGCAATTCGGAGGCTGGGATTCGGACAACGCAATCTCGGCATCTCAAGCGAGCGGTATCTTGTATGCAATCGGTTAATATATGGATACTGAGCAAGTTCAGGATAAAAATGTATCACGAATGGCTGCAGGAGAAATATGTGTTATTGGATGAGCGCTTTGTACCACGGCACCAGAAGCTCGGTAGGAATCCCTGAGTGAGTAAATATGTCGCTACACTTTAACAAACAGCATACAATAGGTATCAATCTTGGTTTCAATCAAGAAGTTCATCGAATGAGTAGTATGAAGCTGTTGTCAATGCTGTATTCCATGGGGGTCGTCATTTCTTTACTCAGCGCAGCATGAACCAGCAAGACACGGTCATTACGAAATACCATAGTATCGAATAATCACCAACTCTTAATGCCAGCAAAGACGATAAGCCGAAAGAACCAGCGCATTAAAGGAAATACCTAGATTCAAAACGACACTCAGACGTCATTTCCAAATTGTCCAGGCATACACCAAGGTCCTCGAGAGTCTACAGCTGCTGGCTATGTAGCTCCTCGCACTACCAACCCAACACACTAAAAAAAAAAATAAAAAAATAAAAAAAAAGAGAGGACAGATTATGAAAAGCATTGATGACACGCACAAGAGCCACACGGGATAAAGCAACCCGTGCGCTGGCTCGCTTTCTCGCCCAGAGCCTCACACCTCCCCAAGACGATTCGACCTAGCGTCTAGCGTCCCAGAGCGCACAGGACTTGTTCCCCCAGGCGCCATCCCGAGCCCGTCGTCAATGCGTAGGGCTCATTCCCGGAAAGAACCGTTGGGCTGTCTCCCGTCGCCGTTCGGGCCGTTCTTTTTCGCTCTCTCCCTCTGATACCTCTTGACTCTCTATTCCCACGTGAAACCGCTCCCGAGTCCAGGCCACCCCTCAGGCGCCAAGTCTCATTGCCAGATCAGACCACTTTGATCAATCTTGCAGATACCGTTCATTGCTGGCTTGCAAGAAGCACCGACCGGTCCTCGTTAGGTGGACGACGACGACGACGCCTCCCCGCACCTCCAAATACGGCACCAATACCCCCTAACATCATTTTCTTGCCCGCAACCAACAAGCATGCCTGGTCGGCCAATCGCCTTGCTTGCCCCAAGTTAGGCCTTGGGAGGCTGGAGGCAACAGCCTGCTAGGGCAAGAGAGGCGCGCGCACCGTGATCACTTTTTTTGTTTTTGGGTTTGGGGCTAACAAGTGATGAGCGCGGGGTGAGCCCGAACGGAGACTGCAGAGAGAGAGAGCCTTGACCGTTCGCTGTTGCCACTGGTCTGGAACCTCGTGACACTCGGCCCGGATTCCCAGGGGTGGGGTGTGGAGATGAGGCCCAAGGAGGCACAGCTCTCTCTCCCCAGAGTTTTTTGACTCGTGACGCGGCTCGGGGACTAAGTCGAATCATGGGGGAGGGGTAGCTTTGCGGTCGACGCCGTGCCCTCCGGCTCGAGCTGAGATGGACAGGTAGGCAAAACGACGAGACGTCGAGTGAAACGCGTGGGCACCAGAGAACACAAGAAACATCAAAGGTAACATGTAATAATCGTGAGAATTCATGTCCAAAAGCTTCAGCCCGAAGCATATAGTAAAAGTAACTCAGATAGTCCCTGCCATATCCAGATCCGTAACAATGTTCGCCCATTATCCCGCCATCTCTCCCAGTGAAGATCCCAATTCCAATTGCCTCCAGGTCCCAAAACGGGCCAAACCGCAATATTGCATAGTTGAACACGCCGTAGCACCCAATAAAAAAAACCAAATCAGATGGGAATCCCCATTTCCGACGGCATCAGATACGGTCCCAGCGCCCCAGAAAGGATGGTTCCGATGTTTCGCGCCATGTCAGACTTCTTACCCAAACAATACAGCGCCTTTGTGCAGTCCTCGCACCGTCTCGCCAACGCCGCCAGCGCGGGGTTCTCCAGGGCACGGTGGTTGTGCCTAACCGCCTCTTCCACCTCGGTCAAGTGGAGGATAGCCGCCTTTGTGAATGCCCGGATGAGTATCATGGTCCAAGGCTCCGTCAGAATGGAACCCTCGACCACGGCAAAGTGAAGATCCGACACGTGAGTGCCGGGAACGTCGCCAGCTCGGGGGGAGGTCGACACACGTGCCAAATCAGAGAGAATGGCAGCACTGTCCTTTCGCAAACACCTAACCACGTCTACGCTGAGACGAACCTGGGTCTGATATTCCACACCCAGATTGTTGTCGTCCACCAGCTCAATAAGGTCGGCGAGGAGAAGAGCAGCGCAGTGGAAGTGGGCGACGACGCACACAAACCAACTCTGGATGTGCGAGGGGACCGTGTCATACTGGTCGACAAGGTCTCGGAAGAAGGCGCCGTACTTCACATTCCAGTGCTTGTAGACGGCCATTGAATTCGAAATAACCTTTTCGACAGCCTCACCACGATACTTGCTTCGAACAGTGTTCTGCAGGTATGACACATGCCTAAAGAGTATTACCTTGGTTGGCGCAGCTGCCACGACCCCTTGCGTAGCCGTCTCGAAGGAGCATGGCCAGCGCAAAACACCCTCCTTGTCCTCTCGGTCAAAGAGGTCAGCCCACCACCTGGCGTCGTGTGGGTCATATTCAATGTTGAATGATTCGTGTTCGGGATGTTGTTGGTAAGTAGGGTCGTGGTGGCATTCCTCATCCGAGACGACAACGGGACGGCCGTTCATGGATGAAGATACAGTATCAAACATGACGGTCATCCAGTAGACCAGGCCGATAGTACCCCTGTCCTCCTCGCTGAGCCTCTCAGCAACGGTGGATTTTTCCAGTCCGAGCGAGCTCTTGGACGAGTCGAGAACACCAGTCTCACGAGCCTCGTACTGAAACTTGAGGGCGTGCATCTTTCGAGCCGCCCTCTCCATGAAGACGGGAGGTCCCTCTGCGGAAATAATATCGCTGATTTGCGAAGCAATCGAGTCTTCACCGCCGACGACAGGGGTGTTATCGCCGAAAGCGCTCATCGGGAAACTGTCCCTCCTGCTGGAGATCATGTCTTCCTCCTCCATAGGCTTCTGGGCGAGCCCCATGATCAAATCCGCGCACACCACTCTGAAACATTCCATGTCCGAGCAATCCTGGAGGGCCCGCTTGGCCTGAGCCCAAAAGGTCTTCTGCAGTGTCCGATCAAACTCTGCATTCAAGTCGTCCTCGAAACCTGACCGGGAGCCGTCGATGGATGAGACATTTTTGGGAAACCTCTCCCGCTCACGTTGGCTGCCCTGGGCCCACTGGGTGGCAAACGCCATAATAGCCAGATGCAGTGCCTTTGACGCAGCCCTATCTTCCGATTTCGTGAGCCTAATTAGTTTGTTTGATTGTGCAACCTTGTCCAGTTTGACCACGCGACGGTATATGCGGTTATCCTGCTGTTTTGGCTCATAGTGGTCGAGAACCTTAAGATTCTCAAAATTACTGGCCAACCAGCTCACACCATTGGATGATGGCCGGCCAATAGAGTTTGGTCTATAGGGGCAGGTCTCTTCAGATAGCCAACAAGACAATGCGTGCTCCAGAACATCGTGATATATGCGCATGAGATTATCTGAGATGAGGCTCTTGTTCGTGTTCGTAACCATGTTGTGGGAGACGGAGAATGGTGAAAGCGAGGTGGCATAGCTGCGCGCCATGCCTTCGGAATGATGACGCACGCTCAGCGAGCGTGATGAGAAGTCGCTTTCGTAGGAATTGGAAACGGAGGGCGAGGGCTGGAAAGGAACCTCAGGGGCTGATTGTGTCTGGAACAACGGCCACCCGTTCTCTCCATTGTCATCTTCGGTGGCGGCGCGTTGCCGGGATTGGTGCAGGCTGGTCTGAACAGGGAGTTCCGGTGTGGGAGAACAATCAATTGTCTGGGGGTGCGGCGGGGTCGTGTGCGCATCGAGGTTGCCAATTATGGTCGGGTGAAGGCTCGCATCAAAGGTCGATGAGTCAAAGACGCCGCTAACGGGCATCGTCTCAAAAGTCGAATTAGGAAAGCCCGAAAAGTTGGCGAAGCCGGTTTCCATGGGGCCCCATGAAGTCAAGTCATGAGCAGTCGGAGGCGCCTGCAGCATATCGAGAAGCGCAGTGGCATTGACGTCGAGGCCTTGGATCGGCAGGCCGGTCTGAGGGGGCGAGGGGCCGAGTTGTGGGCGCGGGCGCTGCTGGCGCTTGGCCTTTGCTCTCGCAGGATCGGGGACGCGACGAGCTGAGCCATCGGCATTCGCAGGGCCGGTTTGCAGCTGGCTTCGAACCCAGTTGAAGGTGCATTGTTTCCTGGTTCGCATGCAGTAGGAGCACCGGAGAGCGCGGGAATCTATCTCATCTGCGAGGTTTTCGGGCGGCCCCGGTTAGTGTCGCTTTCCCGAGACAGCGGTCGCAGGGCGGATGGGAGGGGGGAAACGTGGAATACTCACCGAGGTGCTCTTCGGCGAGCGAGATGGCAGAGGCACCCTCAACGGAGCGCACTCTGTCGGTATTGCGCTGAATGTCCCAGAGAGAGGGCGCATCGCACGCACGCTTGGCCTTGCGGCACTGGTCGCACGAGCGGTTCTGGCGCCTCATGCTGGGCGTCGACGGGTGTGGCCGGGATTGTCGACGCGGCGCAGCGCAGAGGGGGATGGGAAGGGAAAAAGGTTGCGGAGCGGAAAGCAGAAAAGGGCAACACGGTAGTATTACCGCTCCTGTCTGGGGTTGGCAATGGAGCAGAGGCAGTCGGTGGAGAGGGAGCAAAGTGGGTTCAGTGACGCGATGGGGAATGGGAAAAAAGAACGGGGATGGAAAGATGGTGGAATATGAAGGGAGATGGAGCAAAAGATGAGATTTGCGGCGCCCCTCTCGCTCTGCGTGTTTCTGCTGGCGGGCAGGCGAGGCAGCGAGGGTACGGCAGGCCGGTGGCTTCTGGCTGCTGGGATTGGGCCTCTGGGGTCAAGATGCTCCGCTTTTCCGAAGGGGTCTCGGTTCCCCGCACCCCGCTAATCTAAATCTGAGCTAGCGCTTGTTGGGAAGTGTGCCGGGGGGGCAAGCAGAAAGCAGCTTGGCAGTGGTAGGACGACGACAGGTGCTGGACGGGGGTGGGAGGATGCCAAAGACTTTTTGTATGATTATTCCCCCTAGGGCCAGGGAATAGCGATGCTGCCAAGAAAAACTGATGTGTTCAGGGAAGTAAGCGGGTCGCATCGGGATCGACGACCGACGCAACCCAACATTAAATACCTGAGTCGGTCCAGGCCCCATACCGTACTAACGTCTAACTAAGGCCTTAGGGGGCTGAACGCCTGCCGGGCGGCCCCTTCTGCGACACCAGCCAGACGGCCCCCCTTTCCAAAATGACAAGGTGCAGCGCCGACTCTCACTGAGCCACCGCTAGCCAACCGTAGCTGTCATGGCCTGGCGCTGTTGGAGGGTGCTTGCGCGGTGGCAATTTTGCTCCCACAGCTTGCAGCTGGCTGTCCTGCACCCCAGGGCCTAGGAGGGATAAACGGGATCTAGATCTCACCATATGCGCCCCCTTTTGCTTTTTGCGCTGTCTTTCTTTTTCGTTTTGCTACTTCACATGCCCAGAGACATGTGCAACCCATCTGAGGTCAGCACCTAATCAGCTTTCGTGGGGGGGTGAGACGTGTTGCGAGTGCGGGAAAGAATGCGCCGTGTGCGTGTGCGCGTCTGGTGTATATCCGCTGTGGGCTTTGCTGTGTTGTGCTCACTCCTCCATCGCTGTCTGTGGCGTAGAGCGTGTGTGCCCAAGAGCAAGACGTGCATCATGACACAGAGATCCAGAAGGCCCCTCACTCCCGGGTCAGCACCCGATGCCCGTCGCCGATGCGTATACAGCGTACGCAACACTGCACGTTGGTCGTGTTCTTCGCAATGAGGGCTTGTTCCTACCCCGAGGCAGGGCTAGGGCTGGAAAAGCCGCCTCACCCCGGCCAGTGCCGTCCGTCACTTGTGAGGGGTTGCTTTCTTCGAATCTAGAGGCGCCACCTAAGAACCTCTGGAACAAGAACCAGACGGGGGTGGAACAGCATAGGAAAAGGGGGGGATGGGCACACGGCATGCGTGGCTGCGCTGGTAACGAATTACAACAGGCCAAACTGTCGACTTTTTTGGGTGCGGCTTCAAGACATGAGCCGGGACAGGGCGCTAGCAATTCTCAGAAGCAGAAGCAGAAGCACATGAGAGATCCCCAGCTGCATCCATACATAGTACTCCATAGAGAGAGACTACATGCTCCGTGTGCATGGCATCCCCACGGCGGTGCAGCGCAATTCAACGTGTAATATTTATATCCGTCGACACGACAGCTATCTCCGTTCGGTGCCGGGATGGAGTCAGTGAAGCCCGCACACGACACGGACATCGCCATGGGCCCAAGATTAAAACACACTACAGGGCTGACAGAAAGGACGCACGGTCAGCCCATGTTCCGTTTCTTTCGCGTCGTCTTCTTTCGCTTTCTTCTTCTGCGGCCCTGTCTCGCCTAGCACCTCACACCAGTGCAGCCAGTGCAACCCTCCTTGAGCGACCCAAGAGCCGGGGGTGTGGGGATGCGTCTCGTGGCATCCGCAGCCAATCAGGCCCCCCAGCGCAGCGACGGCCCACCACTAACCACAACCCAGCGATGGCTCGCCACTAACCACAACCCACAGCCCTGCAGAGGGCCCTCCGGGGAATCTAATGCGAGTCCCCCAAATTGCTCGCCAGGTTTTTTGCCCCCGAATCGCCCCGAATTGCGCCAACTTGCCCTTTTGGCCCCAAGGAGGTTTATCGTCGCCTGTAAATGCAATCGTGTAAACGAAAAAGAGGCATTGGTTGTCGTGCTCCATTCCTATCGGCACAATGATGGAATCAAACAGGCCAGTACTGCGGGGTCCATAATTTGATCATGCAAGATCACTCCAAAGATAGATCCCATTACAGCACCTCACGCTGACCCACGTGTTCGCCTTCCCCCACTTTGCCTGTCTCCTGCCACTCTCTTCGCCTGTCTGATGTCGCCATCTCAAGCCATCTCAGTCCTTGCAGCTCGCCTGTATTCCATATGAGCATCTCGCTCTCGTTGCCGTCCCGCGCCCGTGTCTCATCTTTCATTCACATCTGCCTGGTGCCCATGTCTGACTTGCTGGCACAGACTGTCTCAACCTCTGTCTGGCCTCTCTGTCCAACTACGCTCGGCGAATCTTGGTACAGCTCCTCAAGAACTGCAGGTGTTTCGCTCTTCAACCCAAATTCTAATTCTTGCAGCGCTAGTAGCATCCGAACAGCACACCCCGTAGCCATATGCGTATCCTCAGCTTATGCAGTCCAGCGTCTATGCTCGGCCCTAGCCCAGGCACCGACATACCGCCACAAGGTCAAGCTTCAACGTTAGCCTCAGCTTCACGCAGGCCCAGCTATTTTGAGACTGTCAGTTGGGTGGATTGAGTTCTAAGCGTTACGTTTCTCATCAAAGGTTCTCGGTGTAGTTAATCCCGGTCTTCGCCAAGACGTTGACCCGAGCAATCAAGTGCAGAGACGGAGAGAAGAGCGCTGTCCATCACACAACCTTGAGGACATACTTTTGTCCGTTCCTCTAATGTTTTAGTCAGACAACCGCTTCGACGCTTTAGTTCTCTCGTTCGCCATACCCTCGGACGAATGGAGGTTTGTCGCAGCCAGAGCATCTCACTTGCGCACGAAAGAATATCCAATGAGATTGCCCAGAATATTGCAATAGCTGAAACCCGGCCGAGGTGATGTTCCTCTAAGGCCAGCCAACAAACGCCTAGCGGACGCAGGATGAGTCCACGTAAACGGCGGTCAGTGTCTAAACGTTGCGCTCAACTCGTCGTGGCGTGGGGAGCGACATCAGGTGGTGATGGTTGCATTCTGTTAAAGGAACGAGGATCGAGAATGAAGTGAGCTTACTTTGCGGGTCATCGAAAGCGGCCATAAGTTAGCTATGCAGCCAAGCATTCGGGGTCCAATTGTTGAAACCAATCTCGGCAATCAATTGCGAGAAATGGCACTGAAACATGGGGCAACCAGAAATGGACCAACTGACTCCAATCTCCCTGTTGGCTGGTGTCTTCTCCAATATCTCACATGCACGCATGACGTTCTTGACAGACAGGACCCTTTCCCTGTTGCCGGCCCGCCCTACACCACAACGAATCACAACATCTTCCACGGTGCTTCTGAGCGGCGAAATAGGGTGGTTTGTTCATTTCCGAGGCATTCGGCTCGTGCCATCTGTGCCTTGTTCTGCTTCTACCAATCAGATCATCTGCCGAGCTCCCGTCAGATCTGTATGCAACCTGGTGACAACGACGAGGCGCAACCCATCTCAAGCTTTCAAAAGCAACCAAAGCCACCAGGTGGTGTGCCTAATATGCTTTATCTCAGCAACTTTGTCTCGTGAGGAGGCATCCCACCCGCCACGGCTACTGGCCGAGTGAACATCACCTTGACCTTGGCAAACACAATCCTAAGCAAGAGCAGTTTCACGCATACGCCATTTTCTAAATAAAAGGACGTGGGAAATCTCTAGAATTCGGTTGTTTTCAGAACAAGCATTGTGACATGCCTGCTCATAGTCTTCTTGGTCGTCTACCTTTGACCCGTTTCGGCTTCTAACCTTGTGCTCGGCTAGTGTTTCTGATCATCGCTTCGCTAAGCCCAGCAGTGGATCTCCAGTTGAGCTGTTGGACATAACATGGAGGGTTATAGCCGTCCAGACCGAAAAGGCAATAACACGTTATCCTACGCCTGTGCACTTCCTGCAAGAACCGGGCTTGCGTCTCACAACCACCATTAGCCAGTGTAAAACCATATTGCTCTCTCTACAGCAATTGGTCAGTTGCTGTATTCTCGGGCGATGAGGCTTTTTTTTTAGTGTATGTGTTACACAGGACCAATGTGAAATGGAGCTCATAAGGCGAGAGGGGCGGCTCTTGGGGCCTCTGGATGAAACAAACGCCAAGACTAGCGTAAAGGGGTGTATGAGACTTGAGTATTTGCTTTTTACCCCATTCTCCCAACAGGCTCCCGCAGCATGCAGCACAACCCCAGGTGCAACCCCGAATGCAGCCACTTGGGGAAGGGTTACACAGCCCGCCCCAAGATTCGTCCCATTGGCCTTTTCTACGTTGTGACAGCTCACTTCGGCGCGGGGAAGACCCTGGGGCCGAGGGCGCCTAGTGTCTTAAGTGGAAAGGGAAAAAGAAAGGCCAAACGGCAATGATTTGTTCCTCAATTGCACAACCTGCTGCTTTTTTATCCTGGTAGGTCAACCTGCAATCACCACAGGTGATATGCAGGGAAATGAATCAGGAAGTGCAGCCCATCCAAAAGAAAGGAAAACAAAGGAAAACAAAGGGATGAGGCAACACGGTCCATGCGGCTAGCCGATCCAAGTCTTCCAATGCCGGTCCTCTTGTGCATTCTATCGAAGCCATGTTTGAGAGATATCAAAGCTCCAAGAGGTAAGGGGGAGCATGTAGCAGCGCACGGAGGAAGGTTCCTCTCTTCGCTGCTGAACAGGCTAACTCAAAGACATCTCCAGCCCAACATATCCAACCACTAAGACACAAATCCCGCCTTATCTCAACACACCACCTTTCTTTTTGCATGATTGCTCTCACAGGGCGCTATTGTTTTCTTTTTCTTTTTCACTTCCCATCAGCCGACTTTTTGCACTTTTGTGACCCGGATCCGAGTACATACTTGCTCCCAACAGCCATTGGCCGCCAAAGCACGAGGCAACGACAAACTCCAGTCCAGACCGCCCATCATCAGGGTCTTATTTAACAAGGTTGTGATCAATTCGGCATGTCCATCTTTTCGGAGTTCTGCGAAGTCCTTGGCCGCGCACATCAGCCCACCCCGCACGATCTACGCGGCTCATGTGGCACGGATGGTTTGCAACACAGCAACCGTGAATTCAGCAGCTAGCAAAGCATGGCGTCGAACATGTCAGCACTGGTGAGCCTCCAAAGCTGGATCGGGGGGCCGTCCCGGGCAGAATCCAGCCGCCGGCTTGCTTGAAGATGACACGATGCTAGGGGCGGGCCTTCAGCTGAGACGGAAATCTAACGTTGAAGGATTGTCGGTAAAGCCGAAATGGAAATGTCCGCCCACTTCCCGTCACGATGATTTTTCTTTTGTCAAGAACCAGCATGTCAGGAAATGATACCCACTGATTGATTGCCATCAAAAAATTGAAACCTCGTCAGATCAGATCAACACATCTTGATTACGCACAGATACCCTCTCCGAGGTGCAGGGCCTCTCGAGCTGTAGTCCCCGCCAACGGCAACCTATGTAAACCATGTTTTGATGCGCCCGGCCACGCCGTACGCCGGTCATAAGCCATTAGGCTCGGTGTCATGTCCTGTTCCTAACCCTCATCCCTCCGGGCCGTTACGTCTCCCCTCTAAATCGTAATCATCTCAACCAAGTCTCTGAATCAACGAGACGTTGTCGCCCTTTAGCAGGATCTGGCCTGTTCAGCTGGTCAGCGTAGCCCCCCAAAAAAAAACACCCAAGACTTGATAGTACCTAATGATCTCCGAGACTCCTTTTCGTTGGTCTTGGTCACTTGCCGCACCTCGACCGCATCGTCAATCACAAGGTTCATGAACTCATCGAAGCCCTGTCACATGTTAGCAGGATAATTGAGGCGGCAGGCGGCGTACATACTCGGATCTTGCCCTCGATGCGGATGGAGAGCTGCTCGTACAGCCACACACTCACTGTCGCGTGCTACAGCCAGTTAGAAGCGTGGAAAAAGAAAGAAAAATACAGAAGCACAAGGGGGCTAGTTCGCTAACGGGGTCGAGAAACAAATGGCTGAGCGCTGAAACTTCTCACGAGTGCAATTTCGCGGTGAGCCAGTCGTGCTGCCGCAGGGTAGCATCGGGGGCACTTTGCATGTTCCAGGCCAGCCTCGTTGCCCACCAACTCGGAACCGGCAAAGCTTTCGAACCAGCCTGGATCCAGAAAAAAAATCATGCGCATGATCCCCTCGACCTTGTGCCGCCGCGTACATCTCATAATGGCTCTTCCCAACGCAAGCTCAATAGAGCCCAGCCACTTGTGTTCTCGAGGCCCAACGACGATCGGGGAGCCCATGATTGGGAGGAGGGGGCGCATGTTGCGCAGAAATCCGGGACAAACTCACAGACTGAAGAAGCTGGAAAATGAAGTTGCTAGGACGAGTTAGCACCATGCACAGGCTGAGGAGAGGCAAACTGTCGCGGCGCGAGGTGCCGTGGGGAGCTGGTTGCCTACATGGGAGGGAGCAGAACTCGGCGACCGCCGCCACCACCACGACCAGTCATCTTGATTCAATATGCGCGATGGTAGTGGGATCGAGGGGAAATTCGTCGGAGCGGGTGAAGTCGGCCGGGGTCGCAAAGGCCGAGTTGAATGGGTGTCACCGCGACTCTGTTGTCGCGAGATCAATGTGGGAGCTCCATCTGCCTGTCCAAAAACTTAGCGGGGTAGGAACAATGTTGTTCCGCTACCCTACAGTTGGTCGAGTGACTGCTTGTCGTGGAATATACACATCAGTCAGAATTAACTAATTGGTTTGAAAATTCGTTCTTTTATTAATTATGGTCATTTATTCTAAGCGAGGTAGATCATATATCTGCTCAATCCGGGAGCCAGGCAGACAATGGCAGCAAACTAACAATCACCAATAATCTGGTTTGCGAGCCCAACGCACAGATTTAATCCGATAAAATAAAATACCAATTTGATATACCACGGCGAGAATATATTGAGCCGGTGTTGTATCTTTATTTTGCGTCTATGAATTGCTCGTTATCCCCATCTCAAAACCATTTGCTTGCATCGGTCCTAGTCAAGTCTTCACGCAAGCAGTTTTAGGATCAGAATATAGAATTGCAGAAGGTGAAAATGCGTCTCGCCCCAGGAAAAGGAAAGTGTGAATATAGAATTCAATCTGAAAGAATTGTATTGTGTAAATGAGATCGATACCGACGAGAGTTCGGTTATGACCAGTTGGCCCACTAAGACTGTAGAGACAGGCCCGGAAAATGTGTATGCCGTGCGACTTTTCTCCAAGACTCAGAATGCTGTTGTTTCCACGAGAGTGAAGTATCTTAAATTGGTATACAAAAGAGTGCTCAATTTTACTTAGTGGACTGGGTCACAAACTCTCCAGGTTAGATGGAACCCTTTTGAGAAAATGGAAGATACAAACAATATATCGCTGTTGTGAGTTATTGTTAAACCTACGACCGGTCAAATAACTCAGGAACTTCTTGTGTCTGTCCTTTACCTGACAAGCCGGTGAGTGAGTCTTGACAATTAACGCCCCAATGTTAAGCAATTAAGCAGAGGGCCATCTTTTGCATCGTAATGCTTGGATTGATGGAAAGTTTACAGACGGGACGGGACATCCTTCAGCACTAAGTTTATTCCCCTAACCTTCACGGCTGCTCCTCTGACAAACTCCGTCCGCCCACACCGCTGCCAACATGAAAATCTCTTCAAACCAAACATCACGCAGCCAAAACGACAGCCCCCAGAGCAGTCAGTTCTGGAGGACAAAAATTTCGACCACGCCAGGAGTCGAACCTGGAATCTTCAGAGGATCAATGTTAAGTGTCTAACCGAAATCTGACGCCTTAGCCATTAGGCCACGCGGCCGATGGAAGACGAGGCACAATTTGGCGATGATGAGGGTTGGTGTTATGGAGTAGGGCACGGTGCGGGGACGGCGAAGCGCCAATGGCAGCGCGGGGCGACCCTCCAGGAAGCAACGTTATCTGCCTGTGTTGGAAGTGGACTTTGGTCGGCGTGATGTGAGCATGTTTTGCATGCGTAGTGGCAGTGGGCCAACCGGGGGGATATCTCGTGGAACTAGTCAACCTGGCGTTTTTAGAAGTCACCGAGAACTTTGCTAGTGGTGGTTGCATGGAGGGCTTGCCAAAGTCCGAGACGATTTTGGACCTTTTTTTCGCGGCTTACATGGTGAGATTGTGTCATCATTTGAACTGGGGGGCCGGCTGGCTTTTTTAGTATATAACATGGGAGGAGGAGCGTTTGATCCCGTCGGTTCACGAAGGGCTGGTTCCGGCTGCTTAGGTAGGCATGGGCTCACACGTGTCTGTCGTCAGCGCCGTCATGGCGGACGAAGCCAACTTTCTCGCCTGGGCCGTTGTTGCTGGGCTCTTTGCCGCTCCAGCCTATTGGGTATGGAACACCCTGCAAGACGCGGACGCTCAGATTCTGAACCATCGCCGACCCGAACGAGATGACGAGATTGATATGGCTGCGCATCCTGACTGGCCACCCGACTGGCTCCCGCTCGCGGATGGCTGACGATCAACCGCTGTTATTTTTGGACGGCTTGGGTGCTGTGGAGACAAATGCAATGCGAGCCCAATATTATTGCAGATTTTGGCTCGCCGGCATCATGTTTGTCATCAAGTTGGGGTGTATTTGGACATCTGCAGATTGGGTTGGGTTGCAGTCGACAATATCCGATTATGTTATCCATTGGCGTCGACACCAAGGAATATTGGCCACAATGCTGCGAAAATATGAGAAACCTGCTGGTGAATTGTTGAAATTGACTGGTCAAGGGCCTTGCGGACTGCGATTAGGAACGACTGTTGTGTGAAGAAGAATGTGAACGGTTACATGCGATGACCAAAACCACACGGCATCCGTGGATGAAGGAACACGAACAGCGACACAGAACGCAAAGTCTTCTTATAACTGTGCCATGAAATATATAGAGTCAGGCCAAATACAATTGTAAACAAGCAATATAATTTATTGGCCTGGCTTACTCGGGTTGCGTACCTATTCGCACCTACGTCATGTCTACTGATGTCATATGTACTATCGCCCGGATGTCTGGTGTTTGATGTATGTGATTCCACACGGGCAGCGACGGCTGCGGCGCTGTAAAACACATTGAATTGACCCACTGCCATCTTTTATTCGAAGTGATCCCGGGCTTACTGTTTGTTTATCGCGTTCACGTTTCCCAATCTCTTGATCAACGTCGCTCGTGTCCCGCCGTGAACCTTTTCTTTATCAGGTCGCGCTTTCGCAGGCCATTAGCTCCTGATTGTGCCCATCACCTATTTTTACACTCATAATCTGTATCCTATATCTCGCTAGCGTCTTTTCTAAGCTATCGCAATGGCATACACGAGAAGGTACAGGGGCCCTCCTGAGCCCGTCAACCGGGACACCGACCTTCTTGACTCGATGGGATGGAAGCAGCTCGACCACCCCGAGGCCTCATCGGCCGATATTCTTTGCCTTCACAATAACATGGAAGTTCTTGCCCGTCTCGTGTTTCAAGTCCACCGAAGGCTCGAGTAAGTTTCTTGGTCGCGAGTTTTGCAAACTCCAGCTCTGACCTAGTAATAAAAACAAACCAGAACCCGCCCGCCGCCGGCTCCCGCATCATCCGGACAACCTATTAAACTGGACGACGACAGCGACAGCGTCGTTCAGCGCGTAATCGAGGACGGCCGCCGCAAGCAGGAAGCCCTGCGGGCAGACGCGAGAGAACACTTGGAGTTGTTCACGGACTATTACGAAATCTGGCGGGAAAAGGTACGTAATCATGACGAGAGCCGACGCCCAGAACTAGGAACACCAGGTTGAACTTTGAACCTTTCTCTTTTCGGGAGGGGTAGGATCGCGCTGCTCTGGGCGAATTCTCAAGCTACGAGTCCGAAGCCACCGTCTTCTTCAACACGGTCCGCGACGGCTACCTCCGGCAGGACTTTGCGTACCCGGACAACCACCCGCTCGTGGAAATTTTGAATTTGCTCTCGGCCGAGTCGCGAGTCCTTCTGTTCAAGGAGCTCGAGTGAACGGGCCCTCCTCCGGTTGATGAGCACGGCAAGCAAGGCTCACGGAGAGGTGGGGGCGTGAGTGAGTGGGAGGGAGGCTCCAAGCGTGCCCCGGATGCTATACTCGCATCACGCACACGTGGTCCAAAATGAAACTGGTGTTGCATGTTTTTTTTTATTTAATTTTCTTTGGAGCTGAACATGGCAATTGGTCTTGTCGGGTTTTTACGATGCGAAAGCTTGGCGGAGGGATTGTGAGAGACGAGGAATCACATGTGATTAAGCGAAGGGGGCAGTCGCAAGTATAGGACCTAACTAGTCAAGAATGAAAAAAAAAAAACATAAACTGCGAAGAAAGCTTCATCCTTGTCAATTCATCTCGAGCTCTCCTTACTTTACGAGAAACGAGATGCCCACCGCAGTCTACCGCACGCCAATCTTTCGTATCGACCCAATTGATGTACGTAATCAGCACCGTGCATTAATAATTCGCTTTGATCTAAATGGCATAGCTGCTTGAGGTGCAGGTGGCGGGAATAGCATACAGGCGCCGCCGCCTATTGTTACAAGATGAAGATGACGAAATTGGACAGATATATTGCCGAGTTTTGGATTTGGTTCATCATGCCTTTCCCCTGGCTCCCCTTAATGTATTTGTGCTCATGCGAAATGATGATTGTCTGTCTTGTCATGGACATTGGTTGATCCAATTCTATCTTCGTCACTTCATCTGAGGCATTGACTGGATGTGTACGTCATACTATCGTAAAGTCAAAGAAATGGAAAAGTAAAGCTCCAAAATTCACGCCGAGTTCTCTTGTGCTGTCTTTGCAGTTCCGTCGTATTCCCTCCAGCGCCAGGATCAAATGTATCCATCAATGATGTCCAGAAAGCCAACTCCGTGGTCTCATCGCCAACATGCCCAGCATGAAAAGAAAAGAAAACCCCCCAGTACACCCAAACTCCTAGTCATACCCATATTACCTATACCCAGATCAGCACAATGCTCAACACAATCGCTAGAGCAAACCCGGCCCTTGGTCTCGCAACCCCGGCACCGGCCCCATTCCCGGCGTCAGCCCCGTCCTCCTCAGCCTGAACCTCGTCCTTGAACTCCCCAATTATGTTGCCCCTGGGCCAGTACTCGCACACAAGATACCAACCCCGGTCGCCGCACAGCTTGCGCCCGCACCCAACATCCGTCGTTGTCTTCCACACGAGTTGCGTAAAGTGGCCTGTCTCCTCGCTGAACTTGCCCGCCTTGAAATTGTACTCGTCCCTCTCGTCCCCCCAGGCCTCAACGCTCGCTGTGGTGTTGGGGTATCCAATGGCAAGGTTTTCCCCGTAGGGTCCCCCAGAGTGCTCGAAGGCGCAGTCGGTGTCGTCGAGGTAGTCGTCGGCAAAGTCCTCGAGCGTCTTGTTCCACGTCAGGTCGGTGGCGTTGTGCTCGCCCCGGTAAAAGTTGGTGCTGTTGAGGATGGCCGACGTAAACGTATCGCCGTCCTTCCACTCGGGCTCGTTGGAGGGAATCGTTGGCCCTACAGTCACGGTGGTGACGATGACGACGTCTGGCGCCGCGGCAGTGAGGCTGGCGCTGAGCACAAGGACAAGGGCAAGAGAGAGTGCTTGGCGCAGCTCCATGGGTATGCTGGGTTCTGGTGAAACGGTGGAAGCTCACGGGTTGTGACACAAGAGTCGCAGCTTTGACGATGGAAGTCGGAACACGTCGGGGCAAATTGTAAACGATTTCCTGTTAATATATTTTGGTTTTCTAGAAACACGACAGCTGAATTCTACCTCAAAGAAGCTCGACAATTGAAACAATGCTGCGCGTGGCCTTGTTTCGAGCCTGCTGTCCATGGTTTTTGGCGCTGAGGACTGACGAATGACGTATGCCGCTGGTCTGAGCATGGAGGGGCACATGGCCAAGCCGGCGACCTCGTGGCCGCAGCCCGGCGGCAACACTGGCTGCGCTTATGGCTGATGGACACTTACCGCCCGTGTCTGAGAGCAATTCGAGTGTCGTGAAGCAATTGGGGCTCTCAGCACCGCACAGTACGCAGAGCGCGACCGACGACTCTCGATCAAGGCTTAAAATTTTTTTTTCCCTTTTCGCATGAGGCAACTCACTGTCCCACAAGCTCTGCTGGAGCTTGCTGGAAACTGGAGGGGTTGCTGGCGGGGCACGGCGACCTCCACAGCGCCGCCAATTCCTGCAAGTCTTGCTGCACGTATAAGGGGTTTCATCTTTTAGTCTGCTTAAACACGAAATGAGGGTATGGCGTGCGGCAGCCGGTGCCTGTGCTGCTTGTGCCCTAATCACCTGCCGCGTCGCGGTCAGAACGGCATGTGCCTTGTCTTATCTGCGTTGTCCTATCACTCTGGACGAGTAAACATGAACATGCAGCCCACAAGACGGCACCAAGCACGAGATCAGCGATACCGCCCGCTGAAACATAAACTATGAGTCACAACCGCGCAGCTCCTGGTTCTAGAAGCCCTCTTGTCCCACAGCTCGCTCCGCTGCTCAGCTCACAAAGTTGGCATCCCTCTGCGCTGCCATGTATGTCGCTGCACGGCACAGACGGTCCGCCCCAAGCCAAGGGGATATCCTCGCCACAGGCTTCGTTTGGCTTTGCCAATGCCCAATTCTGGAATCTGCGACCCAGCCACGTAGGCGTTAGATTTTTTTTTTCTTACAGGTTTCAGGGTCTCACTTGCTGCAGATCACTGCTTGTCGCGAAAAGTCCCGCATCCCATTCTCCTAGTCGCTTTTAGAGGCCCCCTTGTCAAATCTAATCTTGGGTCGCATCGATTGATCATCATCCTGAGCCAGTGCAAACTTGACGACAGTCAAACCGTGTCCGAAAACCGGCCTTTCCCGTAATTATGGATTCTCAGTTTGCTGAAAAATTCTTCCCCAACAACAATGCGTAAGTTGCGTCGCCGATCGTGCCTCGGAACAAGCGAGAGGCGAAAAGCCACGACATTTGAGCCACAACTCAATTCTCAATCCGGCCGCGCATTGCGGCAAACTTGAATGCCGGCACTATGCGGACAGGCATTGCGCTATCATGCCACTTCACCGGCCCCATACGCTGCCGCCAACCACCGTCCTGATATTGTCTGCCATCCCACCGCGAGCCCATCCAAGGTATTGTGGGCGTCGCTAGCTTGTGCAGTTGATCACTCGCAAACCTCTTGCCCGGGTCACTGACTATCCCGTCCAACATCCCCATCTGCATGTAAGCCTCCTACGGTGCGACGCCGCGCCAACACTTGCATGTTCTCTAGAAGAAGAAAAAAAAAAAACTTGGTTTGCAGACTGTTCACGCTGCCACTTCGCCACCAGCCACCCACCTGATTGGCCTTTGTTTGTTTTTAGTCTGACGCTTGGTGGAGCCAAGAGGGTCTCTGCCATGAATTGACTAGGATCCATGGGATCCTCTGCTACTCACAATGTTCCATTGGTCTCGGTGATGAGCACCTTGCCGCAGCTTAGCCGCCGGTGCAATTGCCAGTGCAGCAAGCAATCGTTCTCGCCTGAATCGGTAGGTAATGCGTCGACCCTTCCGCCAGTGGCGGTTACAAATGCGATCCAGCCCAGCAAAAGCCTTTCCGCCTTTGGAACGCCACAGTGGTCCGGCTTGGTTCTAGGAAAAACTTGCCCTGGCCAGATGACGCTCAGGAACTGACACGAGGCATCGTCGTGGCGTTAATGCTCAATTCACCCTTCGCTGAACCCGACAGGCCGAGGTCTGCCCAGGCATGTGGTCATCGTGGGCCTATTTTCCATCGGTTCCAGTGCAACCGACACATCGCTTGTGTGTAAGTCAGCCGAGATGGGGTATAGTGCCTGCAAAGGTCCCACGATGTTGCCAATTATATGGCATGTTTCTCTCATGACCTACCGATATTGAACAAATTCGCTCGCTCATCACTCCATACCCATGTTTCGCCTGCGCCAAGCTGGTTTGATCCTGTCCGAGAGAGAAGCCCCCCCCATCGTGTGGACTTCTGAATTAGTGAATTATTGCATTGCTCCCTGTCGCTCGGTCAAATGACATGGATTAATTGATGCTCCGACGCTGCCGTCTCGGGCAAGATTCGGCTCAGATGCCTTGCATTAATTAATGTCCTAAGGCTGATTCAGGTTTACCCACCGAACGCGAGCTCTCTGTCGTTGATGCGGCAAAAGATACGAACCAACAGCGTCTTTAGCTTCAAGGCTTGCCATCAGATGCGGCTCATCCGAACACTAGTAGGGGGACCATCGCAATCGCAGGCCCCGGGATGGCGTCGCCAGCTTCGTCTCGCCTGGAGCCTCATGGGCAACTGCTGAATTGCTAAGCTCTGATTAATGGTGCAGGACGGGCCAAGTCAATGGCCGCCGGCTAAGACCCAAAGTGCTCGTGATCAAATCGGCATGTCACAGTCCATCAGAATTTGCAGATGCCGTACCAATGACAGCCCGACACCAAAATTACGGTTTGTTTGACCTGAAGTTTGTTGCGGTCGCCAGGGGAAGTTCGCAGGCTAAGGCAGTGATATACGTAGCCCGTCGCGTCCGTCCGCGGCGAACGTCGCCTCAACCCTCTCGTGTCCAGCCGTGTCTAGCAGGGATGGGAGACCCAGTTCCCGAGGACGGACAATCCACTTGGCCGAAGCTGAAGACCAACTCTCCACCAAGGGCGAGCATTGTCAATCTCATCTCCAAATGCTGACACCTTCCGTGGCGCTGCCGGACAGAGGAAAATCTGGGGAAGCCAGGGATGGAATTTGGATGGTGTGTGCGCCGTCCCCCCCTTCCTCCAAGGGGCCAGGGGCCTGGCGAACGCAGTGACTTCCCCAGACCAGGGCCTGGGGCCGAGATTGCTGCGTCGATGGAGACGGCGAGTCTGGGGATTTTCGTGCTTGGCCAGGGCTCTCCGCTAGACGGATTTGGGGTAGCCGAGAAGCACGGTGATTCTGGGGATGGATCGGCCCCCCTCGACTTGGCCGACATGTACTGTGCGAGAATGACAACTTCATGCCAGGCCAATGGGAAATGCCGTGGCTGGCGGATGCCCAAAAGCCCGCGTGGAAATAATGAGAGACAGAGGTGTGGTGGCTGCATGGGCTAGGCAAGCAGAGTTGCAAGGGAGGGAGGGAAAACGTGGAAGGGCAGCCCTGCTTTTGCTTCGGATTCGCTGCTGGAAAGCCTAGTGTTGGTCTCACACGCATAAGCGCGACACGTCCAGAGCTTCCGTCGTTGAGGTCGACATGTTCCAAATACAGCTTGAAGGAACCCTCTGTAAGTTTTTTCTGCAGGGCAAGCTACCTTCGGGGATTACGGAGCACGGCGTAAGATGCTGACCGAGGCGGTCCGTGTCGCCCGTTTGCTGTTCCGCGAACCATGCTAGCACAGAACTGTGCGCAGGCTGGAGCAAACAATTCTCGTCATGATGATCCAATACCTATCGAAAGATGGTACCGACAATAACAAGTATTGCTCGATGTTATGACGAATGGAACGCGCCCAAGCCGACAAGCATCTGGGACGTGGCTGCAGGAAGACTGCGACCCGGCCATCCAGCTCATGGGTGGACCCCGGCGCACCTGACCTCTCTTGCTCCTGGGATTCGTGGGCATATGCCTCTTTTCGTCCTTCTGCAACAGTGCCGACGGGGGTGGCCCGTGTGAGTCCTTGTGAGGCGGCCAGAGACACTATAGCCAACAGAGAGAGACAGGGCGCTGATCTCCAACGTTGAACTAGGGGTCCATTACATTAGGACCAAGACGGAAAGGGGAAATGACAAGCCGCCACCACAATGTTGGAGAAGGTGTTGGAGAAGTTCGGAGAAGCTCCCTCTGGCTGCACTGCACAACGTGCTGGCATTGCCGCCGCAGCCAGTCTCTCGGCTCCCGCGGAGACAGGCCTCCTATGTATGTATGTATATCATTCCTGGGAGAAGATGCTCGCCTAGCCCAGGGTCTTGAACGTACCCCAGATGTAGGACGCACCGTGACCTTGTCTTGGGAGCTTGCATAGCTAGCTGTCTTGCTTGCGTTCTTCAAGCTCGTGGCGCTGGGCCTGCACGAGGGTGGAGCCCAAAGCCCACCCTCCATTTGCGGCAGCTCTCCATGAGAGCAGTGCTCGATCTGCGCAGAGGACCGTCTACAGGCGAAGCCAAAGCTCCTCTCGAGAGCAAGATGCAGTTTACACACTGGCAATATCTATTCACCTGAGGCACTTTGCTCGTCATGGCGCACGCCCGAGCGTCAGTTGGCTGCGCTCAAAGTGGGACAAAAGGACTGTGTGGATCCACCGTGACGGAAGTATCGAAGCATCAGGCTGCATCGGTGCAGGCTGGGGACCTAGGATCACGTCCCACCGTGATGCTAGGTGCATCTCGGGGGCTGTGCAGCGGATAGACTTGGACCATGGGCAGGGGTTATTGGCCCAACTGCGATGACGAGGATGTCAAGTTTGGAGGAAGGCATGGGCTGGAGCTCAAGTCGGATGCAAATCAACGACCGTTGGTCCAATTTCTCGATGGCTTTTTTGTTTGCTCCCGGGATGCGCCCTGGGCTCCCAAAGCGCGCGCGCACACCAAAACTCAAAACAGCGTTGGATGATTGACCATGGTCAGCGAGGCTGGAATCAGAGAGCCCAGGCGACTCGTCGTATTAGTTTCGGGCAGAGTCTCCAATCGGGAGAGCTATGGCAGCATGCCGAGGCGTCATGCTGGAGGCCGGATCAGAGCACCCGGCACCGAGATGCTGCTGTAAGAGCACCGATGTGATCCTTATCTGCGGCGTCGCGGACATACATCTCCCCGAGACTGGCTGGTGTAACCTGGCTGTCCCGTTGTTAGGCTTGAGTGTTCCTGGATCTTGTTCGGTGAGGTGGCCGGTCAATTGAGCATGCAGCGCCACCCAGGGATGGCATTCATATTTGGCTTTGGGTTGCGTAGAGTGCTACATGGCGGCCAAAGGGCCCCCGACGTACCCATTCCTTGGCTAGGCGTGGCAACGGGGTCCTGTGACTCGAGGAAACGAACAAGGCTCGTGGTGCGGTGAACAGGGGGTCGAGTTTATGCCGTTGAAACCCCATTCGCCATCTGTCTAAAGCTTGACGGATTGCTGGGTGATTCTCGACCGCAACTGACCAAATGTCCATCACGGCCAGCAATCTGGCGGTGAGCGATACCGGCTTGGTCATGGGAGTATAGGAAATGATGGCGGGCCAATCTGAGACTCCAGTTATGATTCCCTCGAACGACATTGGAGCAATTCACCACGTTAACTCGCAAGCGGCGCTGTTCGGGCGAGTTGGGTGCTGGCGCTAGCACGAGATCGAGGGAGACCTGGGCAGAGTAGCCTCGCCCCCCCAGGACTGTTGCGGGCCCAGTGTGCGAGAGCGACACTGCCGGATGGGATGCTAATGCCCAGCCGCACCGTGTGATTGGCTGCAGCGCGTCAACAAGCCAAGGCTCTGCCCTCTGGCTTGCTTGCAGGGTGGGCTCTGTGGTTGTGGATCGGGGCGTTTTACCCGTGGTGGCGTTGGTCGTCTATTTTCCCTGACAGTCCCCGGCTCATTGTGAACAAGAGTGTGTGATGTGAGCATGAGTGTGTGAGTGCGAGTGTGACGCAGTCTGTCCGCGGCCCAATGCCCTAATGAGGCACGTACAGGCATGGGACAGTGGGGACCTGAGCCGAGTGCACGGCCCTATGCCCGACATCACCAATGGGACATCTCATCTGGAGCGTTGAGCTGAGAAGCGTGGCTCTGGTTATTATTAATAGAGACCTTGTCAAGGAATGGCCAAGTTGGTGCGGCTTTTGAAACGCACAAGGCGGGCTCCGAGGCGAGGCATTACTACATAGGCAGAAGGCGCACTGTCTGACCGGGGGAGCATCTCTACTGCGACTGGAGGTCCGCATGCTGTCTCGCCCTGCCATTGGGTTGTGCCCGGCCCGATGATTCGAATCCCAGTGAGGCTCGGGTTGGGTATTTGGGTAGTTGTGCGCACACACACACACACACACACCGTCGAAGGGCCTGGTCAGATGTATAGGTGCGGCGTAACCCATCTGCGGCGTCAACCGAGATTCCCAGTGAGAGCGGGACAGGACAACCATAATTAGCGTGCAGCACAGCGTCCTGGACCGTCGCCCTCCACCATGTACGTACGTCAGGAACTGCAGTCTGCAGCGTGCTGTGCGAGGGTCGGAGCTTACCCATCCACCACACAGCTCGGCCGCCACGGGGGTCGATCTCTTGCTGGATGCGACGGTTAGAAGTTAGAGAGGCCGCGCCCTATGGGAGCGTGTCGAAATGTCCACACCATTCCTCGCAGTCGGGTGAAGGGGATGGGGCAACGCAATCGCGGTGATGCTGATGCAGGGACAGTGTCCGTCGCGATGGAGCTCGCTGGCTTCGGTTGGGCAACTCGAGGCGAAGCAACGCAACGCAACGCAGCCATAGGCTTCGCATGGCCATCACAGCCCATCGCACCGTGAACGACGATGTCGCTCGCACATTGTGAGGCCCTGACTCACGAGCTGGTGCAGGCGCTAACGTAAAAGAGGCCAGACCCGCCAGGCAGCTCGAGCAATCAGACGCCAGCCTTGAGCAGGCCCCTGCACCCAGCATCCGCTGCGACGAATTGATCGACTGATTGTACCGAAATACCTGATGCTGTTTCGTTGACGATGCTTGGGTTGCAGTTGGAAGCATGCATCCAATGCTCAGAGCCGAGTGTCGATTTGTTTCAATGGCGAGGCGGGAGTGTGCGACTTATCCGCGACGGTGCAATTCGTACTGTGCGGCGTTACTGCCATCCATCTGGCGGACATCATCGAGCCCTCCCAGATAGTCGCCGGTGAAAGGCAGCCAACAAGATGTCGTAGAATCTTTTCCGAACATGTTTGTTGGGCCTCGATTCATCACGGGGCCTCGCAATGTCAGTTCCCGACTCAGGTGGGATTCCGCAAGCCTTTCATCTCCCAGCCCAGGGCGGCTACTTGGCATAATTAATTGCCTCAGTCACCCCCCGTGTCTCTGCGGCTCAAAGCTGAATAAGGGCGCTATTGATATCAAACACGCACGACAACCGCACGCCGGCGCGAAGCCAACAAGTCCCTTATCGGCACCAAAACGTCATCGGGTTACAAGAAATAAAAACAACCAACCCATAGCAAGTTGTCGGACTTTCTTGGGTTCTGCGTCGGGCCAATATCGGTGTGCGGGAACCAGATGCCATCTGGTTTTGGATCCTCGCTCCGGCTTTCTCTGCCTCTGTGCCAATTCCCAATCGGGAGGTCTGCAGCCCGCCATGGACCTAGCCGTTGGCCCAATCCTACATTCTGGCGTACGAGACTTTGGTCCACAGTGTTCCAGCGAGATTAAGCGCCCAGGATCAAGCCTCTGGCCGAGCAAGCTCTTGTGCCGTCCCGGAAACAGAGCCTGCGCGGCTTTCACCTAGGCTGGCCCCGGAAGCGGGAGAATGCCGCATCGGAGCCGAGGAAGAGATAGATTGTCAATGACGGGATCAAGCAGGCGACAGCCTTGCTGGTGTCGCGCAATCGCTTATGACAGCGTTGTTTGAGGAAATGATGCCGCTGCTGATCAGCGTCGGAGGGCTTTGCCGTGATTACATCCGAGTTGCAGGCAGGATTCCTGCGATTCACATTGCCGGTCCTGAGGCAAGGAGGCGTCACTGGTGCATTGCACAGGAAACGCACAGCGCAGTTGCAGCACCACGACGCAAGGCGCCGAGTTTAGTTGGTGGTTGCGTGGCGGTCATTTCATTTCACTGACAGGGCTCGAGGTAGCCGAACCACGCTCTCCATCCCAGGACTATCATACTATAATCACTTTGGGGGGTGGCCTGGAAAACTGCTTGACAAGCGTGGAATGAATGTGCTCGATGCGACTCGACTCTGTAAGCTGTGTCCCCGGAGGATGTGCCCCTCGGTCCCCGGGGCTAGAAGGCCCCCTGGTCGCGGTTCGCAAACACTCAGAGAGCTCCCCCCTGCCACCCTCCATCAGCAACAGCCATCCAGTAGTTTCTGACTTGTATGGACGGAGCGTGCTGGGACTGGATATACGGGTGTCGTAGGTAGGTTTGGAATCTTGAGGTTAGCACCCGACTGCGCATCAAGTACAATGCCCCTGCGACGTGAATCTTATCCTCCGGCTGGCACGGCGGGCCTCGTCGACAGAGGACGCGTTTCCTGACGGCATCTCTGTCTGCCTCGCTGCCGTCTGTCCTGTCCTGTCTGTTCCGTTTCTCTGACAGACAGGCGACTCAATGGCCCTAGCACTGCCTGGCCTGGCCACTAGCCCGCCAGAGTGACCAGCACGAGGCGAGACGTAGCGGGCGTACCACACGATGGAGCCATGGGGCGAGGTGGGCGAGAGAGAGGCGCCGTACATAGTACCGTGCTCTCCAAGGACGTACGTATGACGCTGTAGGGCGTACTCCATACCGGCGAGACCAACAAGATACTCTAGCAGGGGGCTTGTTTGGCGGGCAGCGTCACTTCAGTTAAGGTACCTCGGTGGATACGACGTTCCAGGTACCTCTGTACCTCTGACGACCATGACCGGCGCCATTGACAGGGGAGCCAAGTGCAGGGCCGAAGTGCAGGGCAGTAGAGCAGGACAGGGTACAGAACCAGACGCTTGAGCCCACCTTGGACCCCGGCCGCGGCGCACTGTGCCCGGCACTGTCCCTTCTGTCTTTTTGCCATCATCCTTCCTCGTCGGCGCCATCTTCCTTTCTTTCTCTGCCTCCCCAAGCAACTGCTCCTGTTTGCTGCTTCGCCCGGCGTGTTCTAAAGACGACTTGAATTGCTTCACTTCACCCTGCTGCTTCGCTGCGCACCGAAGAGCATGCTCTTGTCGGCCACGGAACACGCCCTTTTTCTTTTGACCTGATTCCCTCTTTTCCTTCCCTTCCCTCTCATTCCCCCTCCACCCCACTACCACCACCACACCCAGGGTCCTCGCCAGCACCGCCCGCTGCCACAGCAGGCTCCCCGCCATCCTCGCCTCGCTCATCGCCATTTCTGCCGCCCCGCGACGACAACCACGACGACGCCCGCGACGACGACAACGACGGAACAGCGCCCGCTAAGAACGCAACGCCCTCCCGCGTAC
Source organism: Calonectria crousiana (assembly GCA_013406985.1). Classification (NCBI taxonomy): domain Eukaryota; kingdom Fungi; phylum Ascomycota; class Sordariomycetes; order Hypocreales; family Nectriaceae; genus Calonectria; species Calonectria crousiana. Next base: position 38,496 of record VTGD01000097.1, read on the forward strand.
TCCTGCCAACCGTGCCATGGTCATTAACGATTCTGGCGCTAGAGTCTCTCGCTCCTCAATCATCATGTCCAATACCGCCACTTCCAACGCAGCCGTCGGCACCACGCCCTCCACCGCCGACGACTCTGGTGAGCCCTCCCGCCGTGGCCGGCACTGCCCCTCATGTTCCTCAGCCCGACCCGCACCGCCCGCCGATTCTGCCCCGACACTGCATACTGACCCTGCCAGCGTCCACCATCACCGTCAACACCACCAAGGCGCCCGCTGCCAATTTCCCTCCCCCAAAGACGGACAAGCCCAGACCGCACGTCTGCGGCACTTGCCAGCGCTCCTTTGCCCGATTGGAACACCTCAAGCGCCACGAGCGATCACACACAAAGGAGAAGCCCTTTGAGTGTCCCGAGTGCGCACGATGCTTCGCCCGCCGCGATCTTCTGCTCCGTCACCAGCAGAAGCTGCACCAGACGTCGACCCCGTCCTCCCGCCCCCGTAACCGCCGCGAGTCGGCCAGCGGCGCCGGCCCGACAAGCCGCGTCCGCAAGAACAGCATCGCGGGCACGCCCACTGTCGCCAACAACGGCAATAGCGCTGCCGCCAACTCGGTGAGGCCCCGTGCCAACACCATCAGTCATGTCGACGCCAACGCGCTGCACTTTATGACGGCCGCCGCTGCGTCTGCGGCGCGCGGAATGCCTACTGCTCACACTCACAGCCGGCACCCCAGCCTCGCTGGGCTGCCCGTCCATAACCTGGAGCACATTTTCGGTGGCATGTCGGCCGCCATGGGTCAGCGAGGGGTTCAGCAGGGCCTGCCCAAGCTGGAGACGGGTACCATGGCCAACATGGACTTCGCCAGTGGCCTCCGCACTGCGCCGCCGATGGCCTTTAACACTGACTTTGATTTCGAAGGTCTTCTCTTCGGGCCGGGTTCCACCATTAACCCCAATGCCCTTCACTACAATGATTCCCCGCAGTCGATGGCTTTGGATCAAACCTCGCCGTTTGCACAATCTCTTAATGACGTTACTTCGAGCCAAACGCTCGACGATAATTTTGACTGGTTGACTGGTTTCGAGCATCAGATGTCTTTTAACACGAACGAAAATGTGGTGGACGGGTCGAGCCCCTCGGCGATCAGTACTACGAGCCAGAGTGGGATTAGCGATGTTATGTTGGATGGGTCAAATCACCCCGCGCCGGCCGGGACGAGTTCCATGTGGCAACCCTCCGTGATGGGACCTCCACAGATGCCGAACCCTTTTGCGATGGATCTCAATGGTTCGGTCTTTCCAGATCTCCTGAATGGGGCGCCGTTATCACCTCAGCCAGCTACTCAAAAGATCAATGACCCTTACTTTTCCACGCCCCCACCTTCGCTGAGCTCGCTGAGCCCGTCCGTCGTATCTGGGCTGGGCACGCAGACTATTAACCATACCCTTGGCTTCAACGCTAGCCCGGAGACCCCCTCGTCCCTCCAGGGTGGGAACCACGGGGCCTCACCCGTAACCACCATCACAGATGCCACCCGGAGTGCCATTGTGAACACCCTGTCCCAGTGCCTGCCCTTTGGCGGCGGTCGTAAATACTCCTTTACTTCTCAGGGCTCACCTCAAACGCCTCTCGTCCAATCTGCCGGTATCACCGCCCCCCCCCAGGCCGCCAATTTGCCCAGTACCCAGGACCTTCAGCGATACGTTGGTGCTTATATTGCTTATTTCCACCCACATCTTCCCTTCTTGCATATCCCCACTTTGTCTTTCGATTTGCCTCCTCCCACAAATAGTCGGCCCGGTGTAGGCGGTAGTGGCTGTCTTATTCTTTCCATGGCCGCTATAGGCGCGCTCTACGAAATGGAGCATTCCCAGTCCCGCGAGCTTTTTGAGATGGCCAAGAAAATGATATTCTTTTACCTCGAGGAACGGCGAAAAGCCGATGTGCGAAAAGCGGATATCCGCCGCAGCACCCCTGTCGCTGACCAGAGCCCGCGTTTCAGCGAAAGCGCAGTCCACACCCCGGTCTGGCTAGTCCAGGCCATGCTCCTCAACGTTGTCTATGGCCACAATTGCGGCGATAAGACTGCCAGTGATATCGCGTCGACCCACTGTGCCGCCCTTGTTAGTCTGGCCCAAGCCGCCGACTTGCTCCGACCTGATCGTGCCAATACTGCTGAGCGACAAGACACTCACATGACAGATGACGGAAGCTGGAACGCCAAGCCCGAGTCGGACCACTCAGATTGGCTGCGCTGGAAGGCCTCGGAGGAGCGCAAGCGCACCCTGTACGCCGTCTTTATCCTCTCCAGCCTGCTCGTCTCGGCCTACAACCACACTCCGGCCCTGACCAACTCGGAGATTTTCCTCGATCTGCCATGCGACGAGGACTTTTTCTCGGCGGAGTCCAGCACCGCCTTCATGTCCAGGGGAGGTGTCGAGGCGGCCAACCACAACCGCATCACGTTCCACGATGCGCTCGGTGAGCTCCTGCGCACAAACGAGCGCCAGCAGCTGGCCCTCAGCGGCCAGCATGCGTTTGATCCTTCGCTCGATCGCAAGGAGCTCCCCAAGACGGACCTCAAGCCCAGCACCTTTGGCTGCCTGATCCTGATCAACGCTCTCCACAACTACATTTGGGAAACCCGGCAGCGACACCACAACAAGGTCTGGACCAACGAGGAGACGGAGAAGATGCACCGGCACATTGAGCCGGCGCTCAAGGCATGGCAGTCGGCGTGGGCGAGCAACCCGCAGCACAGCCTGGAGCGGCCGAACCCATTCGGCATGGGCCCACTTTCTGCTGATGCTATCCCGCTCCTCGATCTCGCGTACATTCGCCTGTTTGTGAACCTGTCGCGATCCAAGGAAAAGTTTTGGCAGCGAGACTGGGATGGCATGGCCAAGGAGCTGTCTCGCGGAAACGAGATTATCCAGCACGCGGAACACTCACCGGGTTCCAACTCAGAATCCACCGGGACCGAGACCTCAGAGCCCTCTGCGCACAGCTCCGTTTTTGTGGACTCCCCCGGCACACAGACCTCCCCTACGGATCTGTCCGGGGCCAAATTCCCGCCGGGCGCTGGCATGACCAATCGATCAATCTCGCGCCGAGAAAAGCACCTCCGCAAAGCGGCCTTTTATGCCGCAGACTCCCTCGCCATGTCAGATAAGCTTGGTGTGACGTTTGCCGACTTCACAAGCAGGGAGCTGCCTCTTCAATCGGCACTCTGCGCATTTGATTGCGCCCAAGTGCTCGCGGAGTGGATCGCGACTCTTCAGGACCGCGTCGGTCGCTACTTGGGCATCCTCGGCCAAGACCAAGTGGACCTTACCCAGGTCCCGGCAATCATGCTCCTGGAGGAAGAGGATGTCAAGCTGCTGGACAAGATTCAGGAGGTGCTCAGATCTGCGGAGATGAAGATGAGCATGGAGCTTGTCAACGGAGGCATCGAGCCCAGCATTAACATGGACGGACACAACGGGTATGCCGCCAAGCTCCTGCGCATTACTGCGTTCATGCTCGACAAGGCGGCCGTGTGGCCGGTGACCCGGCTGAAGGCTCGCTGCCTTGAGGCTCATGCGAACCACATGCGAGCGAGAGCGGAGAAATCGGTCATTGCATCTGAGTGAAACGCAGGCGGTCTCAGGAGCTGATTGGTCTCGGAGTGAAACACGGTTCTCCGCTCTCGACCACTGACTACTATGAAGCGATCTGATAGGTGTGCCACGGCCGCATTCATGTCTATTCCCAGGAAGCAGCTTATTTTGTTGGCAGAAAATTGGGCCTGTTGTCTGTCTCTGCGTGGGGCGCGGCCCGAGGCCGCGGCTCATTCCATGGACGAGTATCATGATGGGACAAGGATTCAGCTTTAGCAGCGGCGGCAGCAGCAGCAGCAGCATGGGCTAATCTGAGCGCCAAATGACACGGCCTAAAATGCCACTGGGGGGAAAGCATGCGAATTTCAATGACACGAATGATTTTATGTGCTCGGAGCTCTTTGTATTATTGGCGTCTGGTTATTTATTTAATGTCATCGAATGGTTTACGAATCATTGAAGGAAGTATGACAAAAAAAAAAGCAGGGATCGGTATTCCCAGCAAATCCCCTTCAAATTTGAGCGGATGTCTGGGACCAGGATGATCGGCCTGTTCCAAATTCCTTTACGGCTGAGCGGGTTGGCAGCTCGGGGGAGAGAGTGCTGGGTGCAAAAGTACACTGTTTACGAAAGGTCGGTCAGTCCCACTTGAGAGATGGAAGCCAAGGCATATGGCATCACCCATTTGCAGCCCATCATGTCTTGCGATGGTGCCGATCAACAATGTGATCGAGTCCACGTGGACAGGTGAGCTGGATTTGCGGTGGAATTCTTGGCGATTTCTTCAGGTGTACGAGGGACTAAGGACTGTATCAACCAAAAAAAGGGGTGTACCACGCTCAGATGAGCAGCCATTTTCTTTGCGAGATTCTGGACCTGCGCAATCTATTCTTGAATGTATAAACACTTGGTCACCCTTCTGTATTTACTGTATGACCTTTCATCTTGATGCTTTTAGGTTTAGAGAAGCTGAACGAAAAAAAAAGTGGTTCTGAGAGTCTGGTTTTTTGCTCACTTGCAGTGATGTATATGTGTGTGATGTTATTAGGTTCATTACCCTGTCTGCTCGAAACTATCGTACATGCATAGCATTTCCCAGTTGCCATTATTCTGATACCATTATGACGACTTTTCCTTTAGACTTCCCGCCCTCGACTCTTTCAAATGCCTCGGAAAATTGCTCAAACGAAAAGACGCTGTCGATGAGCGGCTTGAACCTGCCGGAATCGATCAGGTCTGTGATCTCGGCCAAGTCGCTGCCCCTTGGCTCGACCAGATACCACTCGGCCTTGGCCACCGTCTTGGTCTCGCTTTCCGGCTTCGACGCGCCTGGCTGGCCGGCCACGCTCAGAAACGTGCCGCCGCTCTTGACGGCGGCCCAGCAGCAGCCCGTGGTGGCGCCGCCGACGCAGTCGAGGACCAGGTCGGCCTCCCGCGCGGCCGGGTCCTCGACGGCCCACTGCGCAACCGTCTGCCTGGTGTAGTCGAGGTGCTCCGTCGCCCCGAGCCCCCGGACGTCGGCGGCCTTAGACGGGCCGGCGACGCCGACGATGGCGCCCGCTCCGGCGGCGGAGGAGAACTGCACCGCCCAGCTGCCGACGCCGCCCCCGGCTCCGGTGATGAGTACGCGCACCCCGGCGTTCCTCTCCCGCGCGGCCGCGTCGCCGTGCATGGCGGCCTTGTCGAGCAGGCCGTGCTCGAACAGGCCTTGCCACGCGGTGAGCGCGCTCAGAGGAGTGGCTGCCGCGTCGGCCCAGCTGAGAGACTTGGGCTTGAGAGCCATGTGGGAGGCCTTTCCAACCGTGTACTCCCGGAGAGTCCCGGTGACGCCAGGTCTGATGCGGTAGTAGACCTCGTCACCGATTTTGAAGGGCCCGTCCTCGGGGCCCTGGACAATGACCCCCGCGCACTCTGTGCAAGGCACGCGGTGACGGTCGGGATCGAAGAGGCTGGGGAAGTTCCTCTCCCACGTCAGCTCGTTGAGGCAAGGAGACGCCGCCTTGACCTTGACGAGGTACTCGTCGGGATCAGAGAGCTTCGGCAAGGGCGTGGAAGCCATGACGAGGTTGTCGGATGCTAGATCCGGCTGGATAACCGCCCGAACTGTAGAGGGAAAAGCTGTTGCGGCCATTGTTTGCTGGGTTCGTTTGCAGGTGCTTGTGTAAGTGACTGAAGCAGCCTGGTACGTAGGTCTCGTGTTTATCAACGGGCAGGAAAGTCGAATTGTAAAGTGCTGGGTGCTGGTATAAACGAGATTATTGAGCTCAAAGCTTCATATGTTTGTGAGAGTGTATGGTTTCGTTTTTTTGGTGCTTGCGTTTGCTTGCTGATGATGTTTTGAAAGGGTTGTTCTCATGATCCCCCTAGGCCTCTCTTTATACTTCACGATTCGCATACCTCGCGTCCCCGAGTCTCCGCAACGACCGCGCTCGCGAGGAAGAAGAAAAAATACCGCTTCCATCTATAGAAAAAAAAATACTACAATGACGCATCTCGGGGTACGAAAACTCGCATCCAAGGGCCAAGCGTCAGCGTTGCATCTTGCATGAGTGGGGGGAGATCACCCGGCCCGCGCGAGGCAAGGGTGCGAAATTTCCCTTTTTGGCAAATAGTTTAGCGTTTGACTCTCGCATCTCCACGGCGCCGGCAATCGGTCTGCACCGGGGCCCGAGGAACTGCTGATTTCGCCTTTCGGTGTCTACGGGTAAATCCGAGCGGATGAAGAAGTCACATCATGTTTGTAAGCAGTGAAGGGCCGAGCTGAATGTCAAGCGGATGCGACAATGATGAGCTGCAAATCGGCGCCAAGCTTGCTGCCAAGAAGGCGTCTCTCGGCGCTGATGAGAGTTTTCTGCACTAGATGGACTGCGGTAGAGTTAGAACAAATGGATCTCCTCGTGATAGAGTGATTTGTTCTTGAAACCCCATAGTGACAAGCTCCATTATCGTCAAATGTTTATTTTTGTGCTAGGGAATAAGAATACCAATGATGTGAATCGCTACAAACGGCTGCGCTTACCAGACGAATTCAGGATTGGCTTTATTGACCCGGCATTAATGGAGTCGGTTAATTACTACATGACCCCAGACACAAACCGTTCATTTATCTATCGGGCATGTCAAACAACAACTCATGTCGCTTGATTATCCTCTGCAACAAGCCACTTCCAAAAATGAGATGGCTCAACTCACCACTGCTCCATTAGCTATAAAGGGCACACAAAAGCAACTCGTCCTGCCCTGTAAGCTTCCACGCCGCACCATTCATTTTGAGGTCCTGGTCCCAAAGATTCACCTGCTTTAGCTCATCAAGATGCCGTGGAATCATCTCCCACCCGAGTTGAGGGAACCTATTGTCAAATACCTTGCCTCCTCCGAGACCGGAAGAGCTGCGCCTTACGCAACCGTCTGCAAGGAATGGCAGGTCTGGGTTGAACGAGAAGTTTTCAGCGTGGTCTTGGTCGATATCATGAGAGTTGTCAACTTTGAGAGGTACTTTTCCAGCAACACCCTCCGCCAGTCCTCTCTCAAACGGCTCCGGATCTATCCGGTTCAACATGCCAGTGAGTTTCTTTCAGGTGCTGATTTCGGTCATTTCATGTATTCTGTGCTCGGTATCCTCCAGTCCTAGGAAGGCAGCAGCGATGTCTTGCAGATGCGTGCCACGAAAAGGCTCCGCCTGGAGCTCGGGTTTCCCACTTTCGATCCGTTAGAGGCGCGCATGACCTACGGCTATCTCAAGACCAACTTCCACGAGCTCGCTTTCGCGAATCCCAGGTGGCGCCGGGGTCGGTACGGGCTGCCTGTTTCGCGCCTCGTCACTGATTTCGAGCTTCCACGCGTGGGCAATCTGAACCTTTACCGCTCCACTCTATTCTACTTGCTCTCGAGTCTGCCAAACCTCGAGCGTGTCCAAATCGAGCCCACCACTGGATTCACCTATGGCATTGACCTAATAAACGGCGGTAAGTCGGAGTGATGGCGGTGCCTTGGCATGGTGTTGGTCACAGGCTAACTCGGCGCAAGAATACGCGCCGCACCTCCCGCTGTGTCCTTTCCGGGTCAAACGCGTCGTCTTTTTCGAGCATCGCCACGTCAACGACTCGGCCGCCCATCTGTCCAGCCCTTGGTTTCGGTGCATCGGCAGGACGATTGCCCACTTCAGCGTCGGCTTGCATGAACTGGTGGTCTGCAACATGATTGATGCCGCCGACTTCTTCCGCGAGGGCCAAAGGGCTCGGCTTTCTCATCCGCAGGCATGGGCCGACCTGCGTATTCTGAGCCTCACATCCGAGCTTCTTGCCTGCGTGCCCATTCAAGCCGACGTGGTAGAGGAGCTGCTCCAGGCAGCTGCCCAGGCCGCTTCACGCATGCCGCAGCTCCAGGCCATGGAGCTGTGGAACTTCAAGTCGGCCGAAGCCGCCGTCTTTGGATACTATGCCCAGGGCGGCGGCGTGGCTACCGTCGAGTGGAAGAACTCGTTCCAGCTCCGGCTTTCTCAGGATAGTCGACGCATGTGGCGCTGGGCGGCAGAATGTCAAGGTCGCCGACTGACGGCTTACCACGAAAACCACATTGTGCAGCCGCAGCGGTACTACGCCAATGCTTTCGAGTTTGCAAAGTCGAACCTTCGCACCGAAGAGTTGTTTAACCACCAAGAGACGCTCAGGCCGGCTGTGGCCGACATCAACACCGACAACTCGGATGGTAGCCCGGCCAGTGGCCACGAAAGCGGCCCCATTCAGCCAATGTCCGATGAGTCTGATGCTGAATGATTTTCATCGGGTGACGCAAAGATGTTTTTTTGGTTGCCAGGAAACTATGGGCTAGGATTTTTGTGGCATGGTAACGAGTACCGGGGTGAGATCGGTTACATTGCGGCCAAGTTCGGGTAGTTGGAGAGGTATACTCGGTCAAGAAGAATTGGTATTGCAGGGCCGTTATTAATTGATCAGATTGCTTTGATTTGCTCTCATTGCCCTCGTAGTTTCGCTGAAGAATGAAATTGCAGGTTTGCACTGCCCCCACGCAGACTCATGTTGACGGGGTTGCAGCCTAATTCGATGACTCAACGCCGCCACCGCTTTTTTGGCCTGCAATTCAAATATACACAAGGCCAAACAGCACAGCAGATGTGATTGAACGGTACCGAATCCGCACCAAGTTCTCGCAATTGGTAATCTGTGGTTCAATCACAACAATGGCGACTTTGGAAACTTCCACACCTGGCCCAATCCGACAGCCAAAGGTTGCCGTCGTCGGTTGTGTAAGTGGTATCGACCCGGATGTTACACCAATATATTGATCAATGAAAAGGGACACGGGCAATTGGATACAATTTACTCAGATTTGGAGGCCCAGTGTTCGGAAAAAGGTTGGACCCTGTCTGACTTGGACTTCCTCATCATCTGCGGAGACTTTCAGGTTTGTCACCACCAGAGTCGAACTTGATGCTCCCAGCCAACAACACATCACAGGCGGTCCGCAACCAGGCAGATCTCAACTGCATGTCGGTGCCTCGCAGGTACCGCAGCCTGGGCGACTTCCACAAGTACTACAGCGGCGAAGCAAAAGCGCCCGTGCTGACCCTCGTCATCGGCGGCAACCACGAGGCTTCCAACTACTTGTTCGAGCTGTACCACGGCGGCTGGCTCGCTCCCAACATTTACTACCTCGGAGCTGCCGGCGTCGTCCGCTACGGCCCCTGGCGCATCGCCGCCGTATCCGGCATCTACAGCTCGGGGGACTACCGCAAGCCCCACGGGGAGCGGCTGCCGTATGAGCGGGAGCATATCCGGTCCATATACCATGTCAGAGACTACAACGTCCAGAGGCTCCTGCAGATCCGCTCCCCCGTCGACATCGGCCTCAGCCACGACTGGCCTGCTTGGGTCGAGCTGTTTGGCGACCACAAGGCGCTGTATGCGGAGAAGCCGCACTTCCTAGACAGCGCCAAGGTTGGCAACTTGGGCAGCAAGCCCGCGACGGAAATCATGGATCACATCCGGCCCTCGTATTGGTTCTCGGGCCACATGCACGTCAGGTTCTCAGCAACCGTGGAGCACGAGGACGGTACCCCGATTGAGCAAGCCATAAGCGCGCTGCATGTTCCAGACGCCCTGAGGAATTCGCTCCCGGTTTTCAAGACACGGGCGAGCTCCGCATCCAAGTCACGTCCGTCATCAAGCCACGCGGGGCGTCAACCAAAGACCGAGTTTCTTGCGCTGCACAAGGCAGGAGGGTCTCGTCCTCGTCTGTACATGGATGTGAAGGAGCTTGAGCTCCCGGCCCACCCCGGTGCAGATCGCTCGCCGTTCACGAACGCAGATGATCAAGGAAAGTTTCGTTTGCACTACGACGAGGAATGGCTTGCCATCACGAGAGCATACGCCGGCGCTCTGCGGGTGGCGGACCCCGAAACACTCGTCGTTCCGCCCTCGAAACCGCCCAAAGGCCTGGCAGCTTCGATCCCGAGCCACAGGGCCTGGGTCAAAGAAAACATTGCGGACAAGGGGCTTCTCAGAATCCCCGACAACTTTGCTGTTCAAGCGCCAGTTCACAACCCAGATGACCCGGCTGGCTACGAGCAGCCGCCAGAGTATCCAAACCAGCAGACTGCCAGTTTCACGAGCCTGCTTCAAATACCGAATAAATTTAGTATAGAATGATGATTTACACGTTTGAAGCCGCTTGTGGTATCGCCAACTGCCAGCGAACCCGTGAATGGGTTTTGCGGTGTGTTGGTGACAGATTACAGCTGCTTGCACGTACATAATACACTCGATATGGAGTTGGTTAAACAGTCATTTGCGCTTTGATAATAGAAAGGTCTCTAAATATGAAAAATGTATGGTATTCGATTCAAGACTGGTGCACTGCCCCATCACTCTTCTACTTTTTCTCACTCCATAACAAGGATATATGATACACAGAAACTCCGCCACAAAGTTGGAAATCAGGAATTGTAAAATGGTGTGCCAACTTCAATTCCCCTCCTCTGGGTGTCACAGGCTCACAGCGAGCATCTGCCACTTGCATGTCCATCTTGCGCGCCATGCTTTATCCCCGCATCACCGCAGCAATGTTTGGCAATTGGTGAAAATACGCCTTGTGCGCCCTGAGCAGTCTTTTTTTTTTTCAGATCGCAACCAAAACTCAGAGCTGAATGCGATGGTGCGACTCAGCCCCCGACTCTGACACTTCAGCGCTAGGCAGCAAGCGATTGCCCAAACTTATAGGCGGCGACGACACTGAATATTCCCTCATCACATCGACAACCGCCTCACATTGAATAAAAAACAAAAGAAGAAAAAGCAGCAGCAACACAGCAAAATGACAGAAACACAACAAGATAGCAAGCCCGCGCCCGAGTTCAACTTCACGTTTGACGAGTCGGTTTCCGAATGGAACGTCCCAGGCCCGCAGTGGATCAAGGACCGGCAAAAGACGTGGGACGGCCTCGCGTCGGGGGCGCTCGTGTTTGACGAGCAGAACCGCGTGCTCCTGGTGCAGCGGGCGCCGCACGACAGCATGCCCAACCTGTGGGAGGTGCCGGGGGGCGCCGTCGACGATGAGGACCCCAGCGTGCTGCACGGCTGCGCGCGCGAGCTCTACGAGGAGGCCGGCCTGGTCGCCCGCCACATCAGGCGCGTCATCCCCGACGGCTTCGGCGGCCAGCCCGGCGCCGTCTTCACCAACCGCACCGGCCAGCGCTTCTACTGCAAGTTCTCCTTCGAGGTCGACGTCGACGAGTGCAGCGGCGTGCGCCTCGACCCCAACGAGCACCAGGATTTCGTCTGGGCGTCAGAGGACGACGTCAGGAACCAGGCCGTTGGGGACCGCAAAATTCCCCTCGCCAACGCCATTGTTAGAAGGTTGCTGCATGAGGGATTCCGGCTCAGAAGCGAGAGGGCAGAGAAGAGCTAAGGTGCTGAGGAGCAGTAGACATCTGCATTTTGGTCGCCGGGGGGAGGGGGGTTGTTAGGCTCTAACAAAGAGCTCGTGTGCCCAATTACATTGTCAACTCATAGAATAAACCAACATCTTCCTTTTTTTAGAGCAAACACATAGTTGGGCGCATATTAGTTTTAAGTCTCCTGGCGTTTATCCTTGGGTTTCATCGTTTTCAGTAATCTGGGTGTAAGAAACCTGTGTCAGATTAGCTTCCAGCTAAAGGTGACAAGAAACCAAGAAACACACACACACACTGTGACCCTTGAATGTTGGCTTCTTCTAGATCTGGTCCAAATTGGTTATGAAACGCGGACTCTAAATCGAAATTTCCAAGCTCTATTCTATTTTGAAAAATAGTATCCAGTACGGTCCATCCCAATCGCTAGCATCTATGAGCGACGCGCTCACATTCTTCCAAATTCTACTGCTCATGCAGCGTTCAATCACGGGCTTAAACAGTCCCACGCAGTAGTCTTCCGCGGCAGGGCACATCCATTTTTCACCAACCTGGGTGCGAGGCGATTTGTTCCACACCGTAATCAACTCCCTAGTGTCAATCCCGGTTGTGAAGTGGATGCTTGGAATCTGGCCCAGAACACCTTCGCATTTCATTAATAATTCGGACCACTCCGAAATCAGACATGATTCCATGTGTATGTTGATTGTTTTGAGATTCGCAAGAAAGGGCGCCAGACTGGTACTGGCATGCTTCATCAGCGTTGACCGGTACGTGTTCAGCCGAGTCATGCATTCCATCGGGTGCTTCCCTACAGGCCATGAGTGCACGACGCCCCCGTACCGCCATTGGTGGCAGCCAATGCAGAATTTGTTTTCCCCATACAGAACCTGGCTCCCCTCCGTGTATATGGTTCTGCAGCACTCCAGGATGGCTGGGAACAGCCCGTGCCTCGTCCAAGGGTAATTCTTCGCACCATAGCGGCGCGAAACAACAAACCTCTGCGTTAATGTGCATACGGCATATGCAATAGCGTCACGGTCCGACCGCAAAAGCAATCGGTAGATTTCTATCCGAATTTCAGGGGGGAATCGAAGAAACGAGGTTGCCTGCCGGTCAGAGCTTGTGAAGACGGCATCGTTGGCAATGCGCCTCACGGCATTAGGAGCAGGAGTGCGGTATCGACGCGGCGGGGTCAGGCGGTAGGTGAGAGCATTTTCCTTTAGCTCAAGAACTGACTGAGCAGGTTTGTGTGGGAAGGTAACGGTGCAAATGCGGGAATGGGACAACTCATCAGCCATTTAGCCGAGACAACACTCCAGCTGTTGGGCTTCAACAAGGAGGAGGGAGTCAGTTCAGAGCTAACAGACGTAATGGTTTTATGTGGCTTCGGATTTACCTTTTTACGGCTTAGTCAAGCCAAGTGAATTATGCGACCCGTCTTGCACTGGCATTATTTCAAAATGCAAAAATATATTTGTTCAAAATATGCAGTCTTGAATTTCTAAGCGAATGCAGCAAGGCGCGAGGTGCGTTGGCTTAGCAAAAGACCAACCAATTCTCACACAACGTGCGGGAATTGCACCTCACCACAATATCCAAGGCTTGTCCTTGCAGATCCTGGTAATAAAAGAATTATGATTGGGCTTTAAAACTGCCTCCCTCCGGATTTTCCTATTATCTCAAATCAATTAGTCCAGCCTAGTGCTTTTTCCCCTACTCAAAATCATGTTTTTCTTCAGGCGATCAAGTGACCATGCGTGCTATCCCAACTCAGATGACTCAATCCGATATCCATAATTAATACAGCTCATTAACCGCAAAAACTCAAAATCTTCCATGAATAAAGATCATTCTGTCACCTAGATTTTTGTTCGCAGAGACAACCATTCACCAACAAGGAGAGCACGTGCTGCAAAGAAACACACCCCAGCCAGAAAAATGATGGCGATATAGAGTCCAGCCAGTGCTTGTGCTCCCATATGATCGAGCATCATACCACTAAGGGGAAGTGAAAGAAGAAGAGAAAAGGAGACAACAAGGTTCATGGTTCCTGGGGCCTGTCAGCGGAGCTTCCCCAATAATAAGCTCCAAACTTACCGTAGTATGTTCCGTACTCTTTTGATTCGCATGTTTTGCCTAGACAAACTGTTTAAATTAGATTTCAGTCGTGGCTAGGTGAATGTTGGCCACTTACCTGGGGTGATCGACAAGAATGATCCAGATCCAAACCCCCACAAAGCGGAAAAGGCATACAGAATCGGAGCCGAACTATCACCAAAGGGAACAAACATGGTACCCATAAAGACAATCGTTATCACCATCATGCTTATAATGACGTTGAAGTGTCCCAGTTTGTCGCCTAAAAGACCTGGGATGATTCGTCCAAAACAAGATGCGCCACCGATGATAGCGAGCAAAACAAAGCCGTCCTCTGGGGAAAACCCAGCTCCTGTTGCGACGGTCGGCAAGAGGGCGCCCAGTGCGAAAATGGTAAATTCCAAACAAAACATGCCCGCAGCGACGAAGTCAAAGGCCGGGTTTCGAAATGCCCCAAGATTGAGCACAGAACCCTTGAGCTTCTGCACACCATTGGTCGGTTGATATCGCAGGTATGGCACGTAGCAGAACATGCCGGGGATCATGACGCCCATGGCGATGAATCCCATGATTCTCATGGACCATTTCCATCCCAGATTCTGGAATGTAGAGCGCAGCATTAGGGGGTAAACGACAGAGCCAAACGAGGATCCTGTCAACGCAATGCCCATTGCAAGGCCTCTGTGGCGAACAAAAAGCTTGCCCACAATGGAAACAGCCACAATCATAGTCATGGCAGATCCAATCGAGCCAAATACCCCTAGACACAGCATAAATTGCCAATACGTTTCGCATTCGGCCATGAAAAAGAACATGGCGATAACGCCGACAACACCCGCCGGGGCAAGCATCCGAGGTCCGTACGCATCAAACACAGGTCCCACAAAAACATTGAGGACGAGGGATAGGAACAGATAGACACCGCTGATCCAACCGACATTTCCAGTAGAATATTCTTGGAGTTGGTTGAGAGATAGATACGTCTGGACAGTTCCAAGAGAACTCATAAATCCTGTGCACATCAACACCGGCACATGGGGCCCCATACACCAATTGACTTACCAAAGGATGGGACCAGGAACAAGAACGACCCCAGCACGCAGATCCATCCCCTCCAGCTGGACTCGAGATCGCGAAGATTTGATTCGGATGCCTGTTCCGCATCGCGGGGTTGAGCGTTGTCAGGCTGGTCGTCCGGCTCGGAGTCCGATCCCGACATGGACGACGGGACGACAACCGGTGTCTGGCGATGAGTCTCTTCAGATGATCCCATATCAAATATCGATGATTTCTTTAGTTTCTTACTTCGAAAAGAATTCTGTATAGAAAACGGCGCTGAATTGCTCCCCTCATGTAACCATCCCTTTATCGTTGCATCCCTTCACCTTGATATAAGTTCATCCCAAAGTGGGTCAGCTCCGCATCGGAGTATAACTCTTTTTTTTTCTCCTCACATGTTGATGAGATAAAACTAGGCACTGTTGGGAACGTTCATCTGAGAGTAATCGAGTGCGGGCTCCATCGCGGATGGCTGCCATCGGCCGCAGACCGGACGCCGCCCCCCGCACGCCCTATTCTCGTCAAATCGGGAGAAGCATCCTCGCCGACGTCGACCTCTAAACTCGGTGAAGGGTGAGGCCAGGGTAGCATAGCTGCTGCAAGGATTGCAAGCGCTCACTTAAACGGGAATAAGTTCATGCCGGCATTGAAGCGTGGCTTCGATCCGATCAGGGCGCGTGCCGTTTTCTGGCCATGCCGATTGGTCGTTTTTCCCGTTATCTCTTTGCAATATTTGCCTGTCAATTGCGACGATGTGATTCCTCCAAATTTCCGTGCCACCCCTGGCAGAGACTTTGCTGTGTCGGTGAGGTGAGTCACGAAGTCGTCTCAGGAGCCATTTGCTGGTGTGTCAAGGTTTCCGCACCGTCCTTCACCAGCAACCAAACTTCAGAGGGTAAAGTAATCAGGGTTGATTGGTTGTTTGCCACGACCCATTCTTGATGTGGCGCCGGGTTTGTTCCCGATATCAGCCTCCCGAGGGCGTGTGAACTAATACGTGAAACATTAAACAATGACTTTCATACCTCAGCCACTTCACAATTCAGAGACGAAAAATAACTACAACACAAACCAATTCGGGGTTATATTTTATTCAGTCGCTCTTCACAATAATAAAACAATATATGTGACCAGATATCCAAAATTACTGGATACCCTACCCTATAGACAACTAGCGTCTCAAATGCAGGCCAAGTCTGGTTTGTCAATTGGAACAAACAAGAGAATGTTGTTCGAGATAATAATTCCCTAAGTGTTCATGTATATCTGAAAGAGGTTCGGGTGAGAACGCATTGTTTTCTGGCTACACGCATTCAAGCAAACACGCATCGAGTTGTATTTCAGCCAACAACCTTCCTAGCAAATCACTGTAGTTCCTTCCTGTTTTTATAGCAAGGCTTTAAAAAAGAAACCAATGTTTTTACTACCACAAGATTGTTCATTCCTTCAACTCTTGTAACGAATTTCATTTCAAATAGTGGCTACGATGCATCGTTCAACCACGCAGCGCTCAGGGCCGCCCAAGTCAGATGACATTCACACGTCGTACCTCAGGTGCATGATGGTCTTTGACTATGTGCTGCACGACATGGAACAGCTCGACGAGACCCAGTGCCTGCCTTTCTCACAGACGCTGCGTTTTCGAAAAGACCAGCTCGAAACTTGGGCCAAACAGTTCGGAGCGGAGATGCCGAGCTCGTCTTTCCTATCTCTCGACGCCAAGCTTCGCGACCACCAAGTATCCAAAGACTACACAGTTCTTTCACTTCAGAACCTACGCGAAGACCTAGATTGCCGTGAGTGCCAGCCCCTTTCCGTTCCATTTCTTATCAATACTGACAGGCAGCTTAGTCGCAGAGGTTGTCATCGAGCGCAAGAAAAATCCGATAGCCCGAAAACCACTAAGCACAGACGAGAGGAATCGACTGGCGGGACCAGCTAAAGCCTATATGGACATGGTCGGGAGAATGCTGGAAACGACATTCTCTTGGCGCACATTTGCCAGATCTCTTCCGAAAACTGTCCGAATTGTCCCCCTTGCTTCTTCGAGCCGACAATCGGAGAATTGAATGATAGAAATAAGTTCTCCTAAACGCCAGCCATAGCGAGAAAATATTGGTGGAGTGGAGATGGCACGATGATGAGCGGTAGCAAGTCCGGGTCGTTATGAGTTACACAGATTGGCATGGTTTACTTGTGGGTGGGCGGGGAATTTTGGTACTAGCATGCGCTTTGTCTGCTTTGAACGTCGGCTATGTTCTGGCTAGCCTCTTGTGAGGCTGCATACTAGCCAATCAAGAAAAACATTGTATTACAAAGGCGCGCTGAAACTTGAATCCTTGGATCTCGTATTTGAATTTGGTCGCATAAGATTGGAGTTTGTGTGATGTCACTGTGTGACTTTTATTTCGTCTTTGTAATGTTAGGTTCGTTCCACGACCTGGTTAGCCAACTAATATCATAAAATATGGACCTCAGTAGGTTTGACCAAGGAAATCTGGGCATGATACATAAAATTCCTTTCGTCCTAAAATTGAGTACGAGTGCATATTTAAGAAAGAAACAGTAGGTCAAGATTAAATTCAAGCTATAGCCCTATTTGATCGTTTTGTTTAAGCCTCGAGCTTTTGTAAGACTTGTGAAATCATCATTTTCGTGCATCAGACTAATCTCACCAATATCCGGGCGATACCTATCCTCGACAAGTCCTGTTATGAAGAACAGACTCCAGAAGAAGTGCTTGTGGTGACTGATTTGGAGGTTCATCTTTAAAAGGTGAATTAGACAGCTCAAATACACCCCTCTCGCACAAATAGGGCGCGCATCGGACCCTTTTTGGGCCACGTTCAGGAGTTCTCTATTTTAGTTTGGCAGGCAGTGAGGCTATGGGCAGTTTAGACAGTTTTGAACAATTGTAGAGTCCACCTCCCCAATCCCGTAACATACCCCAAAAATAGATCAGGAAACTTGTGACCTTTTTGCCCTCGAATAAAAGTATAACTTTAAGCTTAATTGAATGCATATTTGATAATCACAGTTGTCGAAAATGACTTCGCGAGAATGGCCTTGGTCGCATTCTGTCACAAACATGCTGTTGACTTGACGGGGGCCATCGTCGCTCACGCTGGCAACAATTTCCATCATAAACTTGAGGAGGTTAACAGTGCGCTCATCTTTAATTGGACTTAATCCACAAAATGATCAAACAATACGGGTCCTGAAGTCAACAAACAGCTCAAGGCAAAATCTACGCTACAGATATGCAAGAGATATGTTTGGGGGCACCTCACCTCAATCACCTTTGTAAAAAACGTATAATTAAAATGTGATATATCTTAACGTGAATTTAAAAACTATTGATACTAGAAAATTATCTAGTTTTAGCAGGAAAATATTGCACCTCCAATCTGGGGCTTTGTGGCATGCTGCGACTTACCCGGTACTTGGGGGCAGCCTTACGGCCCCATGAGCTTTTGCCGCTGCACATTCAGAAACCATTTCCTTGTAAATTATATCTTCTTAAACACCCTCAGTTTCCACTGTTATGTGAACTCCGCTGTGTGACACCCTCCGGATGTCGAGTCTAGCCCCAGGGTTTGCAATTGGCGATTCAGAGCTCTCATTGGCATAATTGAGGCCGTAACAATGCGGGTTGATATCCAACCAGAGCAATCACCTATCGAGCAGAAACTTCGACGTAGGGGATTATTGAGTAAATAGAATATATTTTATGGATAGTTCTGGAGTACCCTTCAATCGTTGAATGATTGTAATGAAGGCATTCCGCTACAGTGACCACCGCAAAATATCAATTCCCGCTAAAACAACTACAGTATTTAAAGCAAATTACACTGAAAAATCTCAAGAAATCGTTTTCAGATAAAATATATTTATTGAGGTAGTATTCTTTTGCTGGTTTTGGTCAGAAATGCTAAGACATGTGAACTTTTTTACAAAGAATCGAACCAACACTCATCCAAGTGTGTATTGCAGTTGCACCCAGGCCAGACATGCTCTCTTGTTCCATCAACTGGGATGCTGCAAAGAACCAAAGACGCCCTAGTCTTTGCGCTTTGTGGATCCTACACAATCCCCAGCCTCTATCGATCTCCGCGCAACTGGATGCCGTTTTTCTTCTTTGAGATGGAGGCACTACGGGACTTGTCTGATCGCTGCACACAGGCCGTCCGTGTAAACCCCTGCGAGTCTAGTTTAAACTGTAACAACAGTATGCATGTTCCGCGAGACATGAATCGCATTGACCATCAGATCGACACGCCTTCGAGTTGCGTGCTCGCAATCCTTTGCTCTTGGGTTACCCATACAAGAGTTTTGCGGCAGTCGTGCTTCATTCCACAGGGGAAAAAAAACACGATAGCTTCTTCAATTGGAAAACATCACGACTCGGCTTAGTCCAGAAGCAGTATCCCCGAATGCAGGCTGAGGTAATCCGGCTGTTACGAGAGCGTCAAAGAACAAGGCTGGTAAGAATGGGGAACAAAAGGAATGTGTGGCACTGAGACATTGGCCATTGCGCGCCGCGAACCCAGGACACTGTCCCTGTCCTTGCCCGTGCCGAATACATGTCACGTATATGGTAACCCGAGCTTTCCCAAAGTGTTCAGCCAGCCTCCTATTGCTGAGAGGCACAGAAGCAATGCCCCAGTGTAGCACGACTATGTGAGCAATGACCCCCTCGCGCCGCCAATCGGAAGCCGCGTTGGACAAGCTGTGTCAGCTCCGCGCCCATGGTGAGGCTGGCGGGCTCTTTAGGTAATGGACGGTCCGGCAAAAAAAAAAAAAAGCACTCACCAAGCGTGCAACGGCGTGGGCCCATTTGCCTTTACCTCAGCATATGCATCCAAAGTACGGTGAGCAGGAAACGGCACGAGAGTACTCTCCGCGCAACAGCCTCACCACATTTGGCTGCAGCCAATTGCGAAATTAACGAGGCAGAATGCGGATCTTTGCCGTCATGGTTGGGCTCACGGTCTCTCCTCCACACCCACTCACAAAAAAAAGAAAAAAAAAAGAAACAAGAAGTAAAAAACCACTCGTGTGGGCAAATGGCTCGCGCGGCATCCACCCGGCGAGAAGGCTCCCGGACCGGGGTGGGACCCCGGAAAGCAAAACGGGGCAGAGGGCCAGCAGATGCCGGTGATAGGGTCGAGCAAACACCGACCTATTCCCTTCTCTTCTGGGGATCTGCATCGGCAATTCGGGTAGATCAGATGACGGCAAAGAGTTTTTTTTTCTCTTCCCCTTGTCTCCTCTCACCTTGCTTCTCTGAATGGAAGCGTAGCATCGTGGCTACCGTAGCCTCTGTACCCTCTGGTATGGCCTGACTATGCATCTCGCCGCCGAGGCGGGCCGACGTCGGCATGTCCACGACCACACAGAAGCGCGGGAATTGATGGTGCAGGCCGTCATCCACGACGATCCGATACGTGCAGCGCATCCCGGCATCTCTCTTTTGCCACATGATTTTCAGGGCCACTGGCCGTTTACAGCTCACCACCAGGGCAACCATGCGCGCACCACATCATTCCACAGCTCGTTGGACACCTGGCGCTCTCTCGATGCCGGTGGAATTCCAGGCCCAGCGGTAAATGTCCCTAGAGACCGTAGTCTACGGACACATGGAGAAATGTTTCCTTGAGTCATGCAAACTGAGGCATGTTTGACCCTTACCTTTTAGCTTCATCAATGGTGAAGATGTGTCTAAAGATGGAAATCCAAACCTCCATGGTCGAAGAATCTGGAGGTGGAGAAGGACTCATGGCCGTTTCATTCCTCAGCGCCAGTTAGGGGAGGATCCTCACGGGAGGCGTTCATATCTCGGTGCCATTATCTGGCCAAGCGACCGATGGCTTCCCGCTAGCATCTAAGTGCCCTCATTTTACAAATCGGACGATTGTCCAAGCCCTACTTTCGCAAGTGCAAATGAGATTGGCGACCGAACAACGGCCACTCGGGCGCTACTAGTCACAAAATCTTCTCGAAAGAGTAAGAAGTCACTTTAGATCCCTAGCTGCGAAAAATGACCTCACTGGAGTCGAGGAGGGGGGACCCTTAAGGTGACTGGGGGGTAGCCCTGGTCTAGGCCCTCGCGCCGGCGGTCCGTGGTCCATCACGGTCATCACCGAAACACCACGCCCGTGTTTCTGCAGCTCCCCAAACCAGAAGTCTTCTTCGCGAGTTTCCCCGTGACTTGAGCATGCAAGCCCCAGCGATCTGGGCGTCAAGTCCGTCGAGAAGCAGCATTGCGCTTCGTTGATTACTCGCATGAGGGAGGGTGGGCGCACTGGCCTCCCTCGCGTAGCCCCATCTGGCCCATCTGCCACTCACTGGGCGAGATCTGCTGGTGATCATCGGTTGACAAGGTAGATGCCCACCGATGAGGGAAAACAATGAGCGGGTGCTGGGAAACGATCAATGTGCTTGCTTGTTTTGTTGAATTTGACGGACGAGGAGATGCCTGTCAGCCATTGACAAGTTCCAAGGAAACAACAACAAAGCCGAATGATCGACGTGCGAATGCGCTGGCATTCGTTCACGGTTCATCGTCATGGCCGCTATAAGGCATCGTGATAAGGGCTGGAGCTGGTGGACCATGACGACAGCCATGTCAGGGTCCTTCAATTCGTCCTTGGATGGGGGGGCACGCAAGGCCAGGCGACGACGGCGGTCTTGCTCTCTCGCATTCACGATGCGAAAAGGCTCTAGTGGCTGTCTCCACCTGCTTGAGCTTTCTTTTTATTTTTGGTCGATGAAATGCGCCAGCGCCAATGCTTCACCATGCCCCCACCAAACGCCTCAGGGGTCCCTGGGGCTCTTCCCGGGACGGGGAAATTTGATACACAATGGCCAGCAACCAGGCGGACGACTTTGAAACATGGGAAGCCTGCTTGCCGTGCTCAAGCAATCCCAGCGCCAACCAAGCGCCCGCTCCTCCAGCATATCCCCGTGTGGCGCACTGGGTCAGACGAGGAGGCGAGCCAGTCGCAAGAAAGTCTTGCCCGTATCGCCGTTTGCTGGGGACCCGAAACACTCTCTACCCATTGTGCATGCTCCGGCATCTCGGTTGCGTCCTTCTCCCTCCTCCGTCGGAATGCCCGGTGCGGCGCTCGCTGGTGCTCCCCGATGGGTAACATTAGAAGCGGCCCGAAGAGGGCATGCGGCTGGTTGCAATCGTTAACGTCGGGATTAGCACGCGGATGTCTCGGGGTTGCCCAGACACGACACTGTGACCAAGACAGCGCGTGTGCTGGACGCGGGCAAGCGCAAGGCGGCGAGACAACCGAGCCACGGCCCCATTTGTGCATGAGGGACCCTGCGGACAGGGCTCAGCCTTGAGGCTCGTTCAACTCAAGATCCGTCTTGTTCATGTTTGCTTTGTTGTTGGGCAGCTGTGTCATCTTTGCGACACGATATTGGGCATTGTCCTGCTGAGTTGATCCTCCCGGCCCCAGTTGGCGAGAACGCCTTCCCTTTGATCTGACAATGGTCTGCGCAGGCATGTTCCTGGCAGCTCGCCGGCAAATGTTGCTTGTGGAGGGCGGCTCCTGGAGCCGCCAACCCGTTTGGTGCAAACAACAAGAAAGTAAACACAGCGTAACATACGGAGCCGGTTGCTTCAAACCGCCACTGCGGAGCAGGTCGGCGGCTGGCTTGCACCTTGTACCTGGCGAGCAGGGCACAATATGGCCCTCGGCTACAACATTGTTCCCCTCATCCATTCGAGAACAGCCTTTTGTCCTCTCTCCTCTTGAGCAAGGAGCCAGTCACGTACCAGATCGTGATGGGACGCCAGCTGGCACTCCAGCCTCCATCGTCACCATTCATCATAGCCAGTTTCATGTTCTGCGGCTCTCGCTGCATCCAAGATCTTCCTTGGTCCCAATTGACTGGGAACCATAGGAACCAAGGAAATCGGCGTTCACAGCAGACAGATGCGTGCCACGCTGGATCTACGGCGCAAACAAAAACCTTGTCCAGTTGCACATGCGCGCACCCATGTCAAGAGAAATCGCGGGGGGCATGTGCGCATGAGTCAAAAAAAAACCTTGACACCCGTCGGATTCTTAAACGTCCCGATAAGCATCGCAAAGCGATAGAAGAAAGCAAATATGGTAATACGCGCCGGCGCTGGGTTTGTGGCGGTTTGGATTTTTAATTTTCAATTTTCTTTTTCTTTATCATTCAGGATCTCTACCCATGCCTAATCGTGTGTGTCATATTTTTTTTTTTTTTTTTTTTTGCATTGCCCGGTTGGGGGACTTGAAGATTGCATTTCGTTTGTAGATGGCATGCCAGGGCAGGCCAGGGCAGGCCAATCACAGTGAGATGAATATGGCACGATGGCCGGCACCGACACCGGCCAAGCTTCACTCCCAAGAAAAAGCAGGGTCGCAGCCTTAATGCATTACGTAGGAGGTCAGATCACCCAGACGGGACGAGTAACGCCGCCTACGCCGCGTCAGCGGATACCATGGCAAAAGAAACGACGCCGAGCAACCGCTGGGAAACCCAGTGCGCCGGTAAGAACGGGATGGAACGGTATGGACGACACCGAATCGCGGGCCCGCTGAAACCCAGTTGCAATGCAGAGCTAAGCTCTTTCTGCGCGATGCCGTCCTGCCGTTCGCCATCTCACCTCACCCTGCCGCCAGCTCCGTGGTGTCGTGTTGTCTTATGGCCCTTTTTGTGCTTGGCGGGTGAGCTGTTCCTCAAACGGGGCAGCGCTATGCTGGGAAGAGGCGGACAGGCAGAATGCTTGATCGGCATATGACGATGAAAGGGCATGAACACGAGCAAAATTGCCCTTGTTCCTGCTTCGCCTCCTCCATGCTGCCCCCTCCGCATCCTCTGGCACCTGGAACCGCCGGCCTACATCATCCCATCTTCCGCCTCCCATCCTCCGTGTTTTCCTTTCCTCAACAAACCTGGCCAATTCAGCCGCCGCAAGTAAGGATTTGGGTGCCATTCCATTTCCCATCAATCACTCTATCTCCGGCTCGAGTCCTGCTTTCAGCCAGTGCACAGTCCACCGCCCGAGGGCTTCTAGACGTTTTCCCTGGCACGCTCCCAAAACAGACCCCGGTTTCGCGCCATTCCGCCGTCGCTTGGTCTCTCGCCCTCGCCGGTCTCAGATCTCAGCCCAGCCCAGCACCGCAAAGCAATTCTTCGTCGTTGCTCCCAGCACCTCTTTCGTGTACCCGTGGCCGTGCGCTCGTTTTCGACACGTTTACGACACGTTTACGCCGCAATAACGACGAGCCCATCAATTACTCTTTTAGACTTTGGCTTTGTGGCTTTGGCCTGCTGGGACAAAAAAAAAAGAAGGAATTTTTCATTCTTGTTTTTTTTTAGTCTCGCCAGAGACAAGACAAGCCTGCAGCGCCTTTCTTTTTGCGGAGTTCCCGGGTGGGAATAAGCAACACCAACTTTTTTTTTTTTGAGCTCGCAACCGCCGCCTTTGCCGCCCACTAAAGCATCTCGTCACCGTTCTTTACCCGTCGGTTCTAGCATATTTTTCGACCTGAAGCTGAGTTAGGAGCTCATCTTGGGCGCCTAAACTGGTCACACATCTTGTCAAGTTTCGCACCAAGTCGGTGAATAGTCCCCTAGTTGGCACGAGCGCTTGTAGGTCTCGCCGCTACCTAGAGCCCAAGGACGCTTTACAAAGCTTGCTCGTTCAAGCAAAACCAGAGATCCACACCCGCCCAGGCAAGCTGCAAAACACGCCCTGGCCGATTGATCCATCAAAGCCTGTTTCGGATCGCAAGGTACGTGCTTTTTTCCTTTTTTTCCGTCTTGTTGCTTTGAGAGTGCTTCCTTTTCATTGTCTTGAATTTTGTTTCCCATCCCTGCACGCACGCCCCTCGGCAAGCATAGCCCACACCCCCGTCAATGATGGCATTCGTGCTACCAGTTTCGGCCATAGACTTGCGTCAATGCCAGATTGCGGTCTAATTCCACACTCCAACTCCTACTTGTGGCTTTTTTCGTCTTTTCCCATCCGCATTCTACCATGTCTGCCATGGAGGCGAGAGAAATGAATCAAGAGAAAGGGAAAGACAAGGGAATAAAAGATACACCTACTCCGCTTCATTCTCGTTCCTCCACACAAGCATCATACTTCTCCACAGAAGGAAAACACTGCACTCCTCCAAGTCGATCCCTGCTCAGCTCCCTCGCCTTGCGCAACCCCTGCCCGCCCGCACTAGTTCCCCACTGTCCAACGCCGCCAACAGACGTCGTCCATCTTGGCCGCCTTCTGCCCCAGACCCCTGTACCTCGTCATTGCTGCCCAGACTGTCCCGGTTTGGCCAATTGCATCAGCGCCTTGGTCTCTCCCCCGTCCTGGTCGCTGGACTGGCGGCTTGCTTGGATACCCTCACCCTCTGTGCCAGCGCATATAGGATCCCTAGTCTGGATGCTTTATTTGTCCTGTGCTTTAATCCCCGCCCCATCTGTACTACACTGCACACCGTCTCGTCTTCCCCGCCCCCCCTCACGCACACCCTCATCCTCTTCTGCGTGGTCACCCTTCAATACAATGAAGATATAGCCCGCTCTCTTGTTCACGAGTCCCGCCTGGCTTGAGTTATAAGTCCAAGCACACCCTCCCTGCGCGCGAGGTGACCACCATCTAGCCCTTGCCATCAAGCACCAATACATTATATCTGGATATCCCTCTGCTGTTTACATCATCTTCCATTTCCTCTTCTCTGCTCTACACACTGGCGCTTCAACTTCGCAACAAGCTCACCGGCTGAGCATTAACCATTGCTGGCAATCCATTGGCCGTAGCCACTCAATTAACCACCATGACAGAGTCCGCCGAGAAACAGCGCCGCTCCAACTGGATCACCGCCCACGCCAACATCTACTACCGACCTCGGCTCAATAGAAAAAAGTCGTCCTCTCTGGCGACTGCGCGATTCCCAGCTCCCTTGATCGGCCCTCGAAGAGCTCGCCCCCAAGCCATCCACATCGTCAGCTACCCATCTGGCTATATCCCCAGAGAACTGCGCGCAGAGTGCCAACCTTCAAGCCCACCGCCGCTTCCAACCGCGCTACCACGCCAGACGCCGTCGCTGCAGCCCGGCGACTGTAGGTACAACGAAAAGCGGAGAGCATCCAAGGCTAAGAGCCGCCGACGAGCCGAGTCACCCAAACGTGTTCGAGACGACGGTGCTGTAACGCGTCGCCCTGTAATTGGCAAGCTGCTGGGTGCTTTTGCCAGCAGTACCAACCTCAGCAACTCGGAAGCGTCTTCGTCGTCTGTGCCATCCTCGTCGTCGTCTTCGTCGTCGGCTACAGCCACACAGGTGACAGGCGCTACCGGTGCGGCACCTGAGAGTTCCGAGGTCACCCCGCCCACCGTTTCCTTTGGTCGCGCGACTTGGCCACCTGCCTCTTCCGCCACCAACGCAACCGGGGAAAGTGCGATTGGGGCCCCGCCTCCTTATGACGACAACTGCCCCGAATCCCCGGCACACGATTTAACCTTGACCACAACGAATTCTTCCACAACGCCAATTCTTCTCAACAGCTCTGAATCAGATATGACGGCCCGGTTTATAAATCCACCCATGACGGGTGGCTTTCCCATGGCCAATCCCCACAACATTGTCGCCCGCTCCAACAAGTCTTCAGTTACTTCTTTTGTCGCCGAAGTCCCCAAGCCTGTCGCATCCGGCTCCGGTGTGTCATGCTCCATCCTCTTGGCTGAGCAGAACATTTTCTTGTCAGGTTTCGACCACGACAGCAGCCGCCGTCGCGATGGAAACACGGGCACCGCCCTCTTGCGCGGCAAGCTCCAGCTGCGCGTTACCAAGAATGTAAAAATCAAGGCCGTGCAACTCAAGTTGCTTGGCCGCGCCCGCACCGACTGGCCCGAAGGCATCCCCCCTCTGAAGCAAGACGAGCATGAGGAGGAGAGCTTGCGCACCCAGGTTCTTACCTTTTTCAACGCAATGAACAATGGATGGGAAACCGAGTACGGAAACCAGTGCATCTATCAACTCAAGGGCAGCGAGAATGTTCCCAGCGGAAACGCCAACGCCAGCTCCATCAGCTTGGCTCCCAACTCGAGCCACAGCAGCACATCGCGCCGCGACAACCTGACCGCCAAGGAGGTGAAGCGCCTGTCGCTCCAGAGCGTCCAGTCCCGAAGCTTCCAGAAGGACGAGAGCCCGATCGCTTCGCAGACCCAGGCCAAGGGTTACAAGGTGTTTTATCCCGGCATTTACGACTACACTTTTGAGCTTCCCATCGACCACCACCAACTTGAGACCACAAAGCTGCCTTACGGATCAGTTACCTGGGAGCTCCAAGCTACCGTCGACCGTGCTGGTGCTTTCAAGCCCAACCTCCACGGCACAAAGGAGCTGTCCATTGTTCGAGTTCCCGATCAGCTCTCTCTGGAGATGTCGGAGCCCATCTCCATCAGCCGACAGTGGGAGGACCAGCTCCACTACGACATCATTATTTCTGGGAAGAGTTTCCCCATCGGCAGCAGGATCCCCATCGCTTTCAAGCTCACTCCTTTGGCCAAGGTGCAGGTTCACAAGCTGAAGGTATTCGTTACCGAGTCCATCGAGTACTGGACCAACGACAAGCGTGTCACCCGAAAGGAGCCCGGTCGCAAGATTCTCCTCCTCGAGAAGACTGCTGGAAAGCCCCTGGACTCGCAGTGGGAGTCGTCTGATTTGCGTTTTACCCGAGGTGGTGAGCTCACCCCTGAGCAGCGCCGCGAGGCCCGCGAGGCCGCCGCCCGCAGACGGGCTTCTGAGGCCGCTCGACGACACACCACAGCCGATCCCCTCCCTGAATCCGCCGAAAACCTTCTTGGGGAGTTGGATCTGGGTCTGGAAAGCTTCTGGGGCGCAACCGAGATTGAGGCCAATGTGCAGATCCCCACCTGCGAAATGATGGCCAAGAACAAGGATTTGCGACTTCACCCCGACTGCAGCTGGAAGAATGTCAACGTCTACCACTGGATCAAGGTATGTAACGAGCTTCCCCCCTCCCACGACACTTAAGCAAGCAAAAAAGCTAACAATTACCCAGGTCGTGATGCGCATTAGCCGTCAAGATCCCGATGACCCTACTGGCAAGAAGCGACGCCACTTTGAGATCAGCATTGATTCTCCCTTCACTGTTCTCAATTGTCGAGCCACCCATGCCAACACCAACCTTCCAGCCTACTCCGGTTCTACTCATCCCGCTGCCACTTTCCAGTCCAGCTGCGGATGCCCGGATGCAGTCACGGTCCCCACTGATATCTCGCCTCTCTCTTCGACCGGATCTCTCTCTGGCACCAACATGGGACGCGAGAACCTTCCCGCACCCCCTCAAGCCGCTCACGTTCATGGTCAGCAGGAGCCCCGACCAATGCACTTGCTGCGAGCGCCCAGCTTCAACCCGCCGGCCTTTGACGACGATGTCGCGCCTCCATCTGGCAACTTTGACCCAGAAATGATGCAGGAGACGATCATGACACCCCCTCCGCAATATGACGTGGTGGTGGGCACACCGAGCGTGGATGGTCTCGCCGACTACTTTGCAAGACTTGCGGAACACGATGGCGCCGATTCGGACTCTTCTGACTCGGACGACACGCCCCCAAGAATTCTTGCGCGAACTGGGCGAGTCAATGTGGCTCACCCAAACACACCTGGCGGCAGGATGCCGAGCCGAAGCTTGGAGATCACTCGCCCCATGATCAACCTTGACATGAGCAGCGTCACACGCCGAGGCGCGAGGGCAGCGTAGGGAGCGCTGACCGCCTATGCGCGTCTCACACAGCGCAGCCATGATCATGCAAGACGCGGCTCGAAAGAGCACGCACGCATTTACACTAATAATTTCTTTGTGTTCTAAACTGTTTACTATACCAAGCAAGCGTTTGCACTGCATTGGATGAAATGAGGTGGATTGGGAAGTTTGGACCAGTGCATGAAAGCATTGGCGGCGTTTGGAATTATATAACGGTTCTTATTCGGCTGGCGTTTGCATATAAAAGAGGACACGCAGTACATATGCCACTGCTATACATCTACACTGGGAGGTTTTGTACATGGGATGGTTTTTGCGAAGATATGGGCAATGAATGCATCCCGGAGAGGCATGGTGATTTTTTTTTCTAGATACCACATGACGCATAGTTTTTCTTATATAGCTTATGAATGAAGCATCACTTACGCTACGCAACGATCTAAGACACGACTGGCCCAGTGCTGTGAATATCAATACTGACCAAGGCGACATTGACGATGACAACTGCAGAGTTGCGACGAGAATGACTGGCCTCTCTCGGGTGGTTGATTTACTTGGCCAACCAACACAAGGCCGTGACACAGACATGGTTCGCAGAATAGAGAATGCGGTGTCACAATGGACCCAATTGCAGGTCATGGGAAGCACACCAAGCAAGAGCAACTGACTTTGAGTCTAAAGCAATGCCGAGACAGCCGGCCCATGACGATCTTCTTGTGACAGCACGACCGGGGGGAGGTGTAGGGCTGATGATTGGTGAGGGTGATGTCACCGCGTGTGCCCTGTTTTCTCCGACCTGTCAAGCCCTCCCTGGGCGCTAGCGCCCTTTTTGGTGTGGCCGACGATCACAGGCACCCGCTTTCAACGACTCGCTCACTGCCGTGCATAGATAACGTCAGCAGGAGGGAACAAGACGGCACAGCGCCGCGAAGCCGGGCAAGGGAAGTGAAGCGTAGTCAGGGCGGCCTGTAGATCAGTGGCTTTTCTTCTTCCTTTCTTTCTCCTCGGCGTTTAGGGACCAATTTTCGCTTCATCGTGTAAAAGCCTGCCTTTTTTAGTTGCATGTTTTCTTTTGTCCACCTCGTCCTAGCGGGCTGAGGTGAACATACACTATGCGCATTCATAATTGCATGACATA
The DNA here is from genome assembly GCA_013406985.1 of Calonectria crousiana. Lineage (NCBI taxonomy): Eukaryota > Fungi > Ascomycota > Sordariomycetes > Hypocreales > Nectriaceae > Calonectria > Calonectria crousiana. The sequence goes on from VTGD01000097.1 coordinate 68,080, forward strand.
GTCTAGCTAGCTCCGCTATCTCCGCTCGGGATTTTTGGCAAATCCTCTTCAATCCTTTCAATTTCCCGCGCTTGATTTTTTCAGGATTTCATTCCCCGCTGCGCTGCGCCTGCTTTATTGACCAACCCTCCATCTTTTGTTATCTTGCCGGCCGCGGCAGGCAGAAAAAAAGAAGAAGAAAAAGGAGCAGCAAAAAGTATAATGCCTTCCGCGGAGAAGGAGACCAAGCCGTTGGCTATCCGTCAGCGAAAACCCCATCGCAAGTCGCGCTTGGGATGTGGTAACTGCAAGCTTCGGAGCGTCAAGGTCAGCAGGACCCTCCCCAACCCCTCCCTCCCATCCCTTTCCTTCCTAGCCCGTCACATGCAGCACCCCCTCCAAGACACTATCTTTCTTTACTGGCTCACCGCATTATTATTGAGTGAGCGAGCGAGATGGAGAGAGATAACGCGCATCACACGGATATCCGGGTCAAGCAAGACTGGAAAGAAGACATAATTAATAAAAAAAAAGCAAAAAAAAAAAAGGCTAACACGCGGACGTACAGTGTGATGAGACCAAGCCCACATGCAAGCGGTGCGCATCATCGGGCTTCGAGTGCAGCTACGCGCGCTCGGCGCCGTCTCTGCAGCTCGCCCGCGCGGCCGGCGGCGCGGCCACCATGAAGCTCACCCTCGATGTGCCGGTGCCAAAGCCGAACCGGGGCCTTCCGCCTCCTGCACCGGGGCTCCGCATCCCCGTGGCGGGGCCCGTCGTCGACGGGCCCGAGGGCTCCTACGAGCTGACCCCGGGTGACTTTGCGACCCTCGACCGCTTCCGGACGCGGAGCATCCAGACGTTTGGCGCCGCGAGCGCCAGGACCGTTTACCGGGACGAAGCGTTTCAACTCGGGTCCACGGTATGTCATGTTCTCTCTCCCTTGTACGATTCTCATCACATTTAGGGGGGTTTCTTGATTATCATCATCATCATCAACCTTGATCATCTTTGAGTTAAACTGACCATATTCCCCCCTAGGATCCATTCCTCCTTCACATCTTCCTCGCCTTTGCCCTCCTCCACGACACCTACCTCTCGCCAACCACCCTCTCACCCGCGCACCGCGCATCCCTCGCCTTCCACTGGTACCACGGCGCCGCCCTCTTCCACCGCAACCTCTCGGCGGCCATGCGGTCCGCGTCGAGCAAGCTCCCCGGCACCCACCGCGACGCCCTGTGGACCTCGGCCGCCCTCCTCGGCTCCGCGGCCTTCGCCTTCGTCGGCGTCTCGGACCCCCGCCGCGCCTGGCCCCTCAAGGACCCGGACCACACCGACCTCGACTGGCTCAAGATGAGCGACGGCAAGCGCGTCGTCTGGGAGCTCGCCGACCCGGCCCGCCCGGGGAGCATCTACCGCTCCGTCACGCTCGACCCGGCCCACGCGGATGTGCCGCAGGGCACCGCCCCGATCCCGCCCGGCGCCCTCCCGGCGCCCTTCTACCCGCTCCTTGGCCTCGACGCCGCCCCCCCCGAGCCGCGCGCCAACCCCTACCACGTGGCCGCCTCCATCCTCGCCCAGCTGCTCCCCTTTGAGCTGGACGAGAACAACGTGGTTCACTTCCTCGCCTTCATCACCCAGCTGGACAAGCGGTACCGCCACCTCCTCGAGGCCAAGGACCCAAAGGCCATGGTGCTGCTCGCGTGGTGGTACGTCAAGATTTCAAACTTCAAGCGCTGGTGGCTCAGCCAGAGAGCCTGGATCGAGGGCAAAGCCATCTGCATCTACATGGACAGGGAGCACAAGGACGACGCCGTCATCATGGAGCTCATGGAATATCCCAAGGGCGTCTTTATGCAAGAGCCGCAGCAGCCGGAACTTGCAAAGGACGGCCCCCAGTTCATCTCAAACGTGCGAGTGGAAGCCGGATTGATGGCGCATGGATATCCAAGAATAGAGTTCCAAATCTGAGACAGCAAAAGCTACTAATTAATTCACGTAATACCTAATGAAAGTCGGGAGACAAAAGAGAAAATCAGTCGCAAGAGCCAAAAAAAAAAAAAAAAAACCCCCCATCAGTAAACCGTTAAACGCCAGTCTTCATGGTATCACACACCCTTGATGTAATTCATAAACCGTTCCCGCCTAACCAAACTTCGTGATAGCATCATTCAGGCCCCTACCTTGACCTCGTGTGGGGGTGCCTGCTTCTGTTCTTCGGCTGATTTAGGCATCAACGGGTGTTCCGGGTCGTAGCCGACCGATTTCACAATGCCGAGGCCCTTGGTTCTGCCCTCTCGGAAGAGGAGACGATCACCCGGCGCGAGATACTCCGGTCGCTGAACGAAGCGGAAGGCAACCGTTGCACGGTCTCCGGTGCGAATCAGCTCACGGTCAATGTCAATGATGGCGCAAGTTTGAGAAACAGGTCCAACATGGAGCATAGCCTGGTACTTAGTCTTGATGGTCGTCGCGTGCGACAAGATCAGAACTATAATGAGTCAGATATCACGTTGCGCAACGGTTGGTTCAAATGACTCACCCTCAGCAATAAACTCCCGGTGTACCTTGGGAGCCAGTTGGCCCTCAATCTTGGGTAGCACAACCATGCCCTTTCTCACATCTTTGCGCTTGACCTTCTTCAATGCGAACGAGGCCGATTGGCCCGCCGATGCTGCCGGCACTCGTATTCTCTTGCGCTCAATAGAACGAATGGCGGTAGTCGTAAACTGACCCAACGAGTCTGGCCCGATCAGAACATTGTCTGCCTCGTGAATAACTCCCGCCTTGACGATGCCAGACACTACAGTGCCTGTGAATGGGACCGAGAACGTGTCATTAACATGGAATTCAAACGGTGCGTCCGAGTTGTATCGTCCGTGGTGAGGCAGAATGTTCAAAAAGATCCGGACAAGATCAAGGTTCTGGCCAGTGACATTCGAGACAAGGAAAACGGGGCAGATTCTCTGACTGACAAACTGCGTCGCCGTATTGATGCACTCCTCACGATTCTTGATAAATGTGGGAATCTTGCGAGCCCCGGGACTCTTCATAATCTTGGTGATTTGTGTAATGGTCTCCTCGAGAATGTTTGGCGGGCAAATGTCAATCTTGGTCACGACAACCATGACGGGAACATTGAGAGCCAGAGCAATTCCCAGGTGTTCCTTGCTCATTCCAATGAGGCCATTATTGGCTGCGACCATGAGCAGGCAGTAGTTGGGGCTACTAGAAAGCAAACCAAAGACTGTTGTGCGGAGGTACTTTTCGTGACCAGCCAAATCTGTGAATGTAATAACCTTGGCGCTTCGCTTACCAACATCTTCCCATGAGAGTTTTCCTGTAGTCTATGGTAAGCGAAGTCTCATACCACATATATGACATGCTTACGGCCAGGGGTTTCCGAGTGGATGACATTTCCCTTGGTGTCGAAACCCATAATCTCCATACCAACAGAACTGGTTCTCCCTGTTTCAATTTCGTGCTTGTGACGGAACAAGTTGACTCGAGCTTTGCCTCGACCATCGTCAAGGTCGCCCTTGACCAAAACGCCGAGCATGGAACTCTTGCCAGCATCGACTAAAACATGTCAACAACGGTTCGACAAGCCCGCTTGGCACATTCTTACCATTTCCCACCACTGCTATACGAGTTTCAATGACATCCTCGACTTTGGCAGGGTTTTGACGTATTAGAATCTTGCCACTGCAGCTCCTGTCCTTGGAAGGTTTCTCTGCCGTGCTGGTGGCCTCCTTGTCGCCACCCACATTCTTGGTCAACAATAAGTCACAGTCAGCGCGGATCTGCTTGCCCGCGGTTTCGAGTCGACCGTATGCACGTTTCCACTCTTCCAAGGTCAGCTGCATGAAATCTCCATTGTTCTCGTAACCAATCTCGAAGACGGTCTCGCCGTGGCCCTCTTCCAGGCGATCAGCGATGATGTCCTCAAGTTGCTTCAAATTCGTCTCGTCAGACCCCAACAGCAATTCTTTAATGGCGACCCTGGGAGCAGAGTCGGCGAGGTCAAGATTGTCAAAGAGCTCATCAAGTTCGGCATGGTGCTGGTCGTTGGTGTTGGTTGCATGTGCGATCGCGGCGGGGTCGTCGCTGGGGGCGGTTCGAGAGGTTGGGTAACGGAGGCTCTGTTGCTGCTCTACATATTCGGCAAAGTCGCTCAGCGCCTACGAATACGGTCAGTTTGAGTGCAGCACTTGATAAACGGTTCCACTCGCCGACTCCCCCTTGCGCTTCTCGTGCGCTAACGCTTTTGTCGGGTGGCCAGACATCGTTGTGGTATTCCTAGCAGTGGTGGTGAGGTCATGCGGGTCCGCGCCTCAACGGATAATCACAACGGTATTCGGTCAATCATTGGAGTGTATAAGAGTTCAAGAAGCAAAGTAGCCCTGCAAATGGGACTTTTAGAGATATAAATACACGTTAATGGGTGCCTGAGAATGACTGCGCCTCGGTGGTCGCTGTTGTTTGCTCTCGCCGGGTGACTGAGACAAGAGTCATAGACGGAAATGGATACGGTCCCTGGATGGCCTGGCAGTCGGGACCTCCACGCGGGGAGTTACTCACCCGCTGGTTATCGATAAGAGCTCCGGCCCACTTTCCCATTGACCATGATGTATGGCCAAACATTGATTTGCTGCAAGAATCTTCACACTGGATACAAGAATATCTCTGCCCAAAGGTCAAGCCACAGTGCCAATAAGCTGTGATGGTGGGAGATGCAGGCCAATGAGCTGGGGGCTACGCGGCTGGTTCACGTCACTCAGTCGTCAACACCCCGGCTTTTTTGGGGGTTAATCACCTTGGAATCTTGACATGTTTCAAACATCCGGGTCCCACAGAACCAGGCCATAGACTTTTCGGTTCCGTGGTACAATTATCCTCGCATCAAACTATCTACTAAATGGATAGGAGTCATTTTGTCCTGCACTATTGATATTGCTTTATTTTTCTATCATTTCCTATCGTGTGAAGGACCCATGAAGCGCCAACGAGTTCACGTGTTCCCATCAATTCACCGACCAACACTAGTTTCACTCCGTCACGCATGTATTTGACATAAGCAGAACATGGACATTCATGCTCCGAGCTGGATATTGGCTTGACTTCATGAAACGCGGCTACTGACTTTCTGTCAAGACATGTGCCGACAACGTTCCATAAATTAACCATGGCCAAGCGTTCTTAATCGCAAGGTGTCTTCATTGGGAATTTTTATGTTTGATGTCGTGGTTTCATTATTCCGATGTTCTAAAAAGGAACCTGGGGAGAGATGAGAACAACACTATCGCCTAGGTGAGAGTCAGGGAACTGAACTGAAACGAGCACGGCGCCTTACTTACCTCTCACAAAGAGCATCTCAGATTTCCTGCTAATAGTCTGGATTGAAAGGTTAGAATCTCATTTGTACGAGTCAAAATCAGGTATTTAGGCTCACCTTGATCTCCTCGTCCTCATCGTCCTCATCCACGGTGTAGATTGTTTCCTCCACCTCTCCCAAAACCAAGTTGCAGTGGCTGTCGTAAGCCTACCAAAGTATCAGTACCAGTCGTTCCGCCAGCTTAATAATTTTTCAGAGAAACTCACGTGAAGCTTTCCCTTGAGCTCACGGTCTCCTCGCAGCTTGACAAAGACGACTTCGTTGAGCAGGAGCCTCACGAGATCAAGAGGCTCCGAGACGTGGTTGGACTCCTCGCCGGCGTCGGCCATGATGATGGATCCAGGTAACGACTCGTCTTTATTAGTTTTATGAGTTCCCTGGAGGTAAAGCCTTCACAGGGGGGTGAGGGTCAGGGGGGTAGCAGCTCGAGGTTGTCGACAGGGCTATTCGTGGAATCAGTGCAAAAGGCGATGCGGGCTGTGTGTGTGGAAAATCCTCGGGTGCGGAGCTCTGTATGCATTTACCGGACATATGACCGAATATCCCACTATCCGGGATCAAGATATCCCTGTACCCGTCACGTCTCCAACTGTCATACTGTGTGAGAGACGGAAGTGGCCGGTACTTGGGGTTACACGGCAGAAAGCAATCAAATCCCGTTACATTTCTCCAACCGAGGTCCTTTATGTTGCAGGTTCCATCTCCTCACTCCTTTCTCAAATCATCCATCGCTCATGAGGGCTACATTGTGCCATGTCTACACGCCAATTCCTCTGCCTAGCGCCCCGTCTCACTTGTCTTCCAGCTTCTCCACCCGCCATAGCACCCAATGCCGCGCTACGGCGCCAGCGACGACCGATCCACGACCCACCGATAAGGCCACGACCCGCTGTGGGTCAACGACGATGGTCATTCCACGCTACGCACGACCCGACAACGAACTTCTTGTCTGAGCCATTGCACTCGGCGTCTGAGTTTGGCTTTGTCTCGAGGTTTCCAGATTCGACACTATTCAAGGATGAAGCTGGGTCTACCCACAAGCCCACGCCCCTTGAGCGACTCCTCCGAGCTCTCCAATACCGCGATGTGCCACGAATTGTCCCCTTATTTATAGAATGGGCCAATGTCCTCATCGACAAAGATGGCGATGTTGCGAACGCAGCCCTGGATGAGCTGCGGGAGCTCCCAGCCGATACTTTCTCGGAGATTCTGCGCTGGATTGACCCCATTGCAAACCCTGCTAATGATGTTGTACATGGCTTAAACATTACCGTCGGCCAAACCCAGTATATTGAGTCGTCAAACTATGCCGATAGCTTTGGTGTGCGGGCCCAACACATGGCAGTCCTCAAGGCTATCGACATCGTCACAGATGCCCGCCGTAGCGTCGAGATCCGGATGAATCCGCTAGACTACCAAGTCGCCATTCGGTGTGCAGGAGCCGCTTCCAATTCAATGGGCGCCGTGACTTTTTGGGGCGACATGTCCAGAGACAAAATGTTCAATACACGTCACACAGGCATCTGGACTGAATTCACAAAAGCCCTCTTCCATACCGAGCCCCTCTACTACCAGTTTGATCGCGCGCGTATTGTGATCCTGGCTCGTTCAATGTACGTCAACAGAAGGCAGTGGAAACATTTCACAAAGGATGGAGTTTACCATATGGAACGCCTGCGATTGAGCACCAACTCTATGCTCCGACAGCCTTTCAATCGCAGCCGAATCTACATGGAAAGGGACTTGCGCATGTGGCTACGCCAGAAACGCAAAGCTCGGGTACACTGGAATCGTTCAAAATATGGTGGCAGGCTCATAGACGAAGGTTTTCTAAGAGCCTCGATGATATCATATTCAAGATCCAGTAGCTTGAATAGAATCAAGGGTGATATGCTCAGGCGAGGCTTTTATCTGAAGTGGAAAGAAGACAATGAGACGGCCGATTTCTCCATTTCGAGGGGCAAAGAATTTCGCCCAGGAAATCCCCGAGCGCCTACAGAACGACTGCTGGATGCTGTTGTTGAAACCTTTGGGGCCATGACACGCATTCGGCCAGCTCTCCATATTCTTGTCTATTCATCTCACAGATGGGGAATACCCATTCCTCACAGATTATGGTCCAATTTACTCGCCTGGACCTACGTGGCGGCATCCAAGACCGTCCAGCGGATGCGCCGGCTAACGGGAAACCACCCCGTAAACACAGCCAAATCCAAAACTGTTGTTCAAATTTGGAACATCATGACCTCGCAACCATTTAACATTAAGCCGAGCTTTGAAGACTACAATTTATACATCAAGGCCCTCATCATAAATCGCGAATACCGTGCTGCCATTGATATTATTCGCAACGAAATGGTGCCGTACTATCGTCGCATCGAGGAGGAGCACTGCAACGTAGTAGAAAACGACCTTCTCCAGGAAACGACCGAACTAAGCTACCAGCGCAAACAGATAGAGGCGCGCAAGGAGTACGTGTGGTACCACATTTCCTTGTGGTTTGTCGACATTCTCAAAACTGCGTCCAAGGCCAGATGGCAGCGCGAGGGAAAGTTCATGAAGGTTGTCGTTCCCGACCTAATTGCCGAGTTTGGCGAGTTCTTTCCAAAGAGAGTTGCATACAACTCGTCCCAAGCCCGTGTTGCTATAACTCGCTCCCACATCCTGATGCATTCTCGCTTTTCCTTGGAGAAGCGTGTCACGATGCCCGCGCCTTGGGGGGGCATGATGGTCGTCAGCCAGCAGAGGCTGGGGCGTCTTCCTGACTTGGACAATAGCGAGTTTGTCTGGCCACAACACCGGCGGTTAGTTGTCAAGCAATCGAGCGGCAAGCCTCGAGAGAGATTCAGAGCGATGGGCGTTGCACCCTATCCAAGGGATGCACATGCACGGCAGTGGTATAGAACTTTGGTGCGAGAGCTGTGCACTTAGCATTCTTGACTCTGTATTATGTCACTCTAAACGCAAACTAATTTTCTTTTAAAAAAAATCGTGATTTTTCATGTGTGCGCCATAGTGAAAAGGAAAAAAAGGTCAAATCCATTTAATAACGGCCGGGTATCTATCCATTCCATTTGTATACCATACACACCTTGATAACCCCCAATCTTGCAGACTGTAATCCGTAACCGTTGATATCATAAACTCATAATAATCATACATAGAAGATCCTACACGAAACATGTACAACAATTTTTCTGGGCAGTTGTTCTGTGATCCGAAGAAAAAGGGGGTAGGGGGCACACTTTCTGTATCCCTGTTGCGGAAGTCGCGAGCCAAGTCGCACAAAGCAGACAAAGAAAAATATGATACAAAGAAAAGTGTCTGTGGAAGTTGAAATGGTCAAAAAAAAATTAGCGGCGCATGATGAGCCAGTCATCGATTCGGCCGCGATGGTGGACTGGCTTTAGACAGCAGCGGCGGCTTCAGCTAGAACACCAAGGAGACCGGCGGCAGCACCGCCGATGCCGACCGCACCGAGGGCCTCGCCCCAGCCCTTCTTTCTGGGGGCGCGGTCACGGTCGCGGTCGCGATCGTCCCTCTTGGAGTCGCGGCGATCGCTACGATCGCTGCGGTGGTGTCGCCGGCTACTGGCGTAGTAGTCGTCGCTCCTGTCGCGGCGGCGGTCTCCGTTGCTATCCGAGTACCGCCGGCGGGAGCTGCTGTCCTTCCTGTGGCGGGACGAATCATCGCGGCGGCGGTGCTCGCGGTGGTAGTCGCGATCCCGCTCCCGCTCTCGATAGCTGCTGGCCCGGGGGTCGACCTCGTACGGTTCCGGATCGAAGCGGACGTGGTTCTCGTTCTTGTTCTTGAGTATGGGTTTGGGCATAACAGTGCTGGACGGTGACGTCTTGTTCTGCGCCGGCGGCTCGATGATGATCGGGAAATTCCTCTTTCCCTTACCGTTGTCATCATCAGAGTCGCTTGAGTGGCTAGAGTCAGAAACGGCATTCTCGTCATCATCGTCCCGGCTGCTCTTGGAGTCATCTCGATCTCGCACGCGGCGGCGGTAGCGGCGAACGGTAGGACGCCGAGCGGAGCGAGCGGCCCGGGCCTCGGCGCTCTGGCGGGCGAACTCGGTGATTTGTTCCCGGGAGAGACGACCCAAGACGGCGACGTACTCCGGTCGGGCTTCGTACCGCACGCCTGCACGCTCAAGAACTTCGGGGCTGACGAGAGCGCGTCTGATCTTGGTCCACTGAGCATCAGAGCGGATGTCTTGGCCGTACCGGTCGGGGGCCAGGCGGGAGTAGTTCCGCGGGCTCGACCCATAGCCCCCGTTTCCATAGGCTGGCATCGGCGGCATAGACCGAGGCGACGACCCAAGGAGATGAGAATTTGGAGACGACGAGAGCTCGGGGCCTGTATGGCTGGAGGAGTATCTATGGCCTCGGCCTGGGGGCGAGATGCCGTATTTGTGGTGATCCGGCGGGTGCAGGCTCAGGCCCGCCATGTCATTGCCGAGACTATCTAGAGCCATGAGATCCCTGGTGGAGATGACGGCCATGGAATCACCCGAATCACTGGTTGTCTCCTGGGGCGAGGAGGAGAGAGCTTGCTTGGCCTTCTGGCTATCTACGTTGCGCCCGCCACTAATGCCGACAAAATACTTGTCTTCTGTGTAAGCTGGCAGTTCCTGGGGAGAGGTGGGCTGTGACTTGGCCTCGCGCTCGAGAAGGCCACGAACTGTGGGGAAATTGCCGCCAGACATGTTGCTGACAGATTCAAGCTCACGGATGTAAGCCCGGAGAATGTCCTAGTGAGAATCAGCGCATTTGTTCGTTATACGAGACTTATAAGCAATGAGGCAGGTATGTATAAATTTACCTTGTGCTTACGAAGGACCTGGGGGTCAAAGCCTTCCTTTTCAAGCTCGCTCCGAAACTCGAGCCAAAGGCCATCCTCATCATTGGTAAAACCGTTGCAGTCCCGCTTGTTGAACAGCTTCTTGGCGATTTCGTCGACCTTGTCCTTGATATCTTCAAGTCCTGGTCGGCGCTCATCAACGACCGGCTGTGGTTCGTTGGCAGGGTTGTGTAGCTGGACCGTATCGAGAAACATGTCGACGTTGGTCTTGTCCGTCATGATGCGCGCGTGGATAACGGCTAGACGGTCATCGCGGGCTCTCTCATCGCCAGAAGGTCGACCTTCCCCAAACTTGTCGAGGGTAGATTCGAGCTGGGCCAGGGTGAAGTCACAGTCCTCGATCATTGGCTGGAGCTGACGTGAGTAGACGGGTGACGACTGGTGCGAGCGGCTGTTGAGCAAGGAATCGGGGTCAGCCGCCTCAACACGAAGGTGGCGGAGTGCAAGGTGCAGCTGGCGCACGGCGGAGGCTACATCCTCAAAGGCGAAGCCGGATTGTTTAGCACGAAGGTAGAGGGTGCGGGCGAAGGCATCGACGGCATCGATGCGCTCAACGGTAGAGCCACCACTCATTGTTGGATGGTGGCCTTCCTTGGGCTGGAGTCTTGGTGCGGGTCTGAGTGTTTGCATATACTAGTGTTGAGTGCTGGTGTTGTGTTGTTGGTTTCGCTGCTGCTGCTCCTATCAGTGGCGGTTGCAATATGCCGAAAGTGCAAGCCGCCGGTGTAAGTCGGCGGGCAGCAAGCAGATAGATATGGCGGGGGTGGCTGCTCTCGAGTCTGCACGACAGAACCCGGGACCAGAGGATGTCGGAGAAGAGAAATCACAAGATAGGGACAGATGCAGGAAAGAAAGAGAGAAAGACAGATCCCGTGGGCTGGGGGCCAGACGGGCTTTGAATGAATAAATGGACCGGAGGTCCTGGGCGCGTGCTCCTGCCAGTTCGTCCGGAGCGGCTAACGTCAGTGGGTTGCGAGCGTTAGCTTTAGCGTTAGCGCCCCGAGGGACATCTCAAGGGACCCGGGGGTGGTGGGGGTGTGACCAAACCGCCCGCCCCGATGCGATGCTACATGCAGCGCGCAGCGAGCAACAACAAATAATCGACGCCCGACCGGCCACATTTCCCACAACCGATGTACGCAGTACTGCGGCGCTCCGTAATGCGTCCGTATCTCACAGCGGGCTAACGCATGGGCTTCAGCCGTACTCGGTACCCCGCTCGTGCCCTGCCCAATGTTTCCCTTGCCACGCCTCCCCTCCGTCTCCTAGTCACCACAGTCGCAGTGCAACCAGAAAGGAAGAAAAAGAAGTACACAGCAGAAAAAGCTGCTGTACCACCCCCAGCCAAGCAGTGACGTAGCCGCGAACAGTCTGCCCCGCCCTATAGCATCATGGCCATGCAAACGCAGGGCTGACCAACCACCATCATGACTTTTGTCCTCTTTAGCACACCCACCAACCAACAAACAAACACACACGCCCAACCTTGTTCTTCTTTCTTGTCTTCTTTCGTGTATGCGACCCAGGATGCCCGCGGTATACCAGGGAAAAAACAGGGGGGAAGGGTTGCCCCTCGACCCTGAATCTCTCCGCCACCCCATTCAACCCCAGAAAGCCAATCCAGACATCAACGCTTCAGGCCGCCACGTCGCTCTGTAACCGAGTGTTTGATAGTCGCAGCCGTGTGTCTCCCAAAACGTCGACCCTCGCTGTTGATCCGCGGTCCGTCTCCCCCTATTCCTCGTCTCGTTGTGCGTCACATCCCCCTCCTCCCACTCCCAGCTACTTTTCTTAGAAGCACGGCACATGCGTCTTGGTCTTGATTTCATCATTTTCAAGTTTGGGGTCCACAAATGCTTGTCATATCACATCATACATGTTTATCGCTGTTCAGTGCGCAATGCCCACCACTGCAACACGCGCAGCACCCGGCATGGCCCCCCTCTCTCCTCCCAGATCATGCAGAACGAGATTCGTTTTTTTTTTGTGGTGCTTACCAGGGCTAGAGTTAGCTTGGCTGGACTTGGCTGCAGCATACGATGCGAAAGAGGCAAATCCCCAACAAGCAAGCAACAAAAAAAAAAAAAAACTCCACCTTGTTGTCCGCGCTCTCCCCCAATTACGTAGCAATCCCATCGGCGTAATCCGACCATGCCAGATACGAGCGGCCCCATTTGTCACGGTCTTCTAGAAGTTTGCTTCGTCGGGGTCACCCGCGAGGCTGAGTGTGGACCTAGCATCCCTCTCCCACATGGTGCAGTCATGGCGCAGTGGACTTGTCCTCGTGAGTGCCCCCGTCGGAACCAACCAGCCAGGAATGCGGCCCAGTTGATTGGCTTCGCCGGTCTTTGCTTGCAGCCGTTCCCGGTCTGCGGATGCGCTAACTCGCACCACTGGCGCAAGATATTCCCCACAAAGCAGTTTGCCTTCTTGCTCCATCGTTGACGGAGGCTGTGCAAAAGAGACGGAGATTGGAGCAGAGAGCCCGCGAGATGGCCATGATTATTGATGACTAGATAGCTTCGCCAAATAATAGCCTGCGCCCGGCCACAAAGCCCGGGAAGCCAAAAGTCCAGCCAGCCCAGCCAAGACCAGGCAGCAACCCCGAGAGTCATTCCCGATTCAACCCTCCGACATCGTTTGCTTATTCGACCTAATGTAACAATGCATCGTCGCCGACGCCTTTGACGTGTTTGATATCTCCCCGGGTCATTTATAGCTCGGCTGCACACCACATTGCCCAACCCGGTAGTCGGGGCTCCGAATATGCCTTTCTAAGAGCCCTACGGGGCGGGAGCACATGCATCACATCTGCAAAACAAAACAAAAAAAAGTGCAAGGCAAAGTGCAACCAACTTCCAGATGCCAAGACGCGGTACTGCACGACACACACAACAAAACCAGGCTGACTCAAAAGGCACATCTTACATCTCACCACACAGCGCCTTCTCACTGGCTGCAGGGTAGCTCTGCGCCGAGGTGGCTCTGCGCCATCAACGTAGGACTGCAGCAAAGTGCTTCAACGCGCATCGAGATGCCGTCACCATGCCATGCCACTTCACATGCGCCCTAAAGATGGACATTCTTTGCATTGACGCATCTTGACAAGACTCACGATTGACGCACATGCTTTTGTTGCAATTAAATAGTCATTCGGTGTCACCATTCTTCATCATTGGTTGATGCAGAGAGAAAATAAAATATGCACCTTGATATGTAACTCCAGAATGGTCCATCAACTCCTCCGGTTTGCCTGTTTCATGCCAGGAATGACCACGGCAACTATTTTTTTCAACTCTTCACAAGCATCCCCCGGCTTATAGATATCCTATCCCCAAAAACATACGTCTTTTTGGATTACGTTCCGCACCTCCGCCGCCGCAGCGCCGTGTGTAGCCGCTCTTTGTTTGCCACCTCGGCCTTTTTTTTTTAACATCCAACTTGGTCCTTCAACCCATCTCCCTGGCTTCCCCGGTGACTCAGTAGCCCAAAGTTTGTCCACTCTCGCCCTGTCCTAGCCCGGTGACCCGGCGCCAAGCCTAAACACCGTGCCGAATCCGCTGTATCCACTTGAATTTTGAGCCGCATTCTACCGTGTGCTGAGCGAGCTGCTGCTGTGCTGCGCCATCAGCCCCATACTCCGCAGTCGGCTTCTCGGATCGCCGAGCCCCCAGACTTGAACTTCGTTTGCTCCGAGCAGTGTAAGCCTCAAATCGCCAACTTTTCAAGAGAGTACGCCTCGACCTTTTGACTAATCAGGTGGCCCCTCTCTCGCAAGCTTCGCTGGACAACCTCGCCTCCAGACACCACCTTGGTCTTTGTCGGCAGCTGCTTCGTCTTGAGGCCGAGCGGCAAGAGTCGGGATTCTGCCGTCTCGAGCTGCATTGGGATTGGTTTGTTTGTGTTCCACGCTTGTCGCGTGGCTCCGCTCTTCTGTGCTGCCATGCCGAACTGGACCGCCTCGCCAACAATGCCGTTGAGATACACTGCCTCTTCCAAACCCTCCAGTGCGGCTGTCACCTCGAGCTTCAATGCTGTGAGGAAATCTCCGGCCTCGGCCTTGTCTGTCGATGAGATGGCATCGTTGAACAGCCAGCCTCCAGCCCCGACGGCATCGAGACACCGTCCCAGGAGATCCGCAATGAGTGTAACAACTCCATCAGGGGGCGGGTCGTTGCCCTCAGCATCGAAGCTGGTGGGGTCAATGTACAACGACGTCCATGCGCCTCGGACTAGCTCCACGCGGAGTGTGTAAATGAGAGAAAGAATTTCCTCCGTCTTGAACGTAGCCCGGAGAGCCTTGACGGTAGTAATGGCGGGTAAGCGCCAGAGCTTTGTAAATGCCAATGTCAGACCGCGTGAGCGGCTGCTGCTGTCATCTCCCAGGTAGTACTCGGTAATGGCAATATCTCGCTCCAGATCGTCCAAATCCATCTCGTAGTTTTCGGCGCCTTCAGCCTCGTTCTTCAACAGCTTGGTGGCTGCCTTTTTGGGGCCAGCAATCAAGTCTAGGTTAAGCATGAGTGCTCGGATTGCCAAAAGAAGCTCTACCTCACCAAGCTGCGTTGCCTGCAGGTAGTTGAGCAGAAGTGTCATCGACGGGTCAGCGTCAGTCAAGGAAGTGAGCAGGTCCTGAGCCAGATTCTTGTTGTTCAGTGCTTCAGCATCAAACTCCTCACGGAATGCCGACTTGACGTTTGACAATGTCAGGTGACCTGCCACGACCAAGTAGGAGGTTACGTTGGTGTCAGGTAAGATTAGCTGCAGCATCGGTCGTGGTTCCTCGCCCTCGGTCATGGAGATGGCAAACACTCGGCTGATGGCATAGGATACCCAGCGACGATCAACTGCCGTATATGAGGAAGGGCCTGGAAGCCACTGCCACTCTGGTAGGTCTTGAGATACTGTTTCAGGCTTGGCATCCGCTCCCTCTCCCTCGGCGGGGGCACGAACAGCCATGCGGAATCGCTTGCGCAGCAAGGATTCCCACTGGGCCAAATCACCAGTGCCAAGATATCCATCTGCCGACTCCAACTCTGCGCGAAGCTTCGTCATGTACTCTTCAGTCATCGTGCCTGGAACCTGTCGTGAAAACTCATCGGCAATCTTCTCCGACTTTGACTTTTTGGTAGGGATCTCGACGGCTGTTCCTCGTCCGATAGAGTCAATCAAGAGACCCTGCTTGCGTCGCTTGCCGTGATTCTTGGGTGGTTCAACTTGGATTGAGACAAGAACGTTATCGATCAAAGCCACAACAATGTCTTGGCTGCGTAGATAGCTAATCAACTGGCAATGCTTGGGCTTCTGGCACTCGGCGGGAAGCTCAGACAAATCCAAGGAGGTATTCGCATGAATAGAGCGGTATTGGTGGTTGTAGAGGCCAATCGTATCGAGGGAGCACGCTAGGACGAATGGTCGAGAGAGACGTGAGAAAGAGACAGCATTGTCCATTTGAACAACAGATTTGAGCTTGGGGACGGCCGTGGTGAGATCGTAAACACTCAGCGACCCTCGCTGGAGCTGCAAGAGCAAACCAGCCTGAACATCGATCTGGTAGGTTGGCGTATTGTCGCCAGAGGGAGCTGGAATAGGAACAATCTCCAACGGTGAGAGCTTTTGGATTTCTGATGTTGTAGATGAACTTCCCAAAGCCGCCGCAAGAACAACGGCGTGACGGCTCTCCTGAGCCTGGCTGACGGATTTCGATACAAGGACGAGGAGTTCTGGCTCGGCATTTGGTGTCTTGGGAAGAGCGCTAAAAACCTCTGGTCGCTGCTTGAAGATGCCCTCGCTGAAATCGGCCATTGCTGCGCAGGTCACATATTCCACCTCGAACTCGTCAATTGGGTTTGCGACACTGTCCTGAACAGTGGACTTGGAAGATGCAGTCCACTGGATGGCAAGAGTCTCGCCGGAAAGTGAAATGAACTCCCCGTTTTTGCAGACAGCCAGAACATCTCCAACAGGAGAGGTCTCGGAAGAAGCCGAAGAACAGGTCATGTATCGGATGGGGGAGGTCTTGAGAATCTGCGACGAGGTGCTCGTCGAGGTGGTCTTGCCGTCGCGATGTACAACATCTTTGAATAGAGTAATCTTCTGGCCGGTAGAATCTCTAGTCGAAATGTACGTGTGTCGAGAAACATCAGTGCTTCCGGCACGTCGAACTCGCACTGAGTACGGGGGACAGGTGAAAGACTCTTGAGGAGGGATAGGGTACGAAGTGATTAGTCTTGAAGCCGGAATCTACAGCTGGTTAGCAAGGCTCAAGGTGACCTATTGAATCTAAAACATACATCATAGATGCTAGCAGTTTCGCCATCCACACCAACTGCAAGCTCTGTCCTTTTTCTCTTCTTTTGGTCGTCGCGCTGGCCATAGACTTCCCGGGCAACGATGCGGCCTTCGGTGTGGTCCAGGGGCCGAGGAAGCGTCGCCAATACAGATGGCTTGTGAATTCTGTATTCGGAAGCCATGGCGACTGCTGGATCGAGGCGGCGGGGGAATATGTACAGTGGCGAGAGACACAATGCTTGGTCAAGATCAGCCCGTCGCCTGGGCTTGTCGAGATGGACGGCTGTGAAGCTTCACAAAAAAAAAATATCTGGACGGGCCGACACAAAAATCCGGTAGTGGGGGCCTCTGCACTGCTCCGGCTTAGTGGGGTCGGTCGTGCACGAGCCATCTGGCTTCCATGAAGAAGGGGCGCAGGAGTACGTACCTCAGCGCCTCTCTTTATTCGCGGCGCGTACTTGAACGCGTTCGCCAGTTAGCACTTTAACGCGACCTTCGGCCACAGGCAAGGGCCTGGTCCACACCCAAGACTTGCTCAGTCAACCACTGGAAGCAAACTCGAGTGGTTCGGACTGATCCAACCTCTCGTCTACTTGGACTGACAACAAATCATTTTTACTCCTCTTTTCTTTGTTGCCTCGGAAGTATTTGTTCATAGCAATGCTTGCTTGGTATTGACTTTGACGTTGGTTCACCCCGTCGATTGCCACGCCCTTGAGATCCCCTTGTTGACTTGACTCCTGTTTCTCAGCTGTTTGCGATTCAATGGGGCCGGTTGAAGTGGCATCGATGGTCCAAGAGGCTGTTGGAGAATCAACGGGGAAAAGGGTCCATCCCTTCTTCACCAAGCCGCCTCCGACCCCAACTCCTGCTGAGGAGACTCAGGCCAGTCCCTCAGACGTCGATTTCAACTCGAACAGCACGCAGAGGAAGCGACGAAAAACCGATCCTCCTGTACCTGAAAGCTGTGTTGGATTCAAGAAGCCGCGTCAGGACCATGGCAACGAAAATCCTTCGGACCCCGTCGCTTTCGAGGCTGCAAGTCACGACTCGGAATTTAAAAACGACCACACGACCGAAGCCGCTGCTAGCGACTTTCCCACACCGCCGCTCAGCGATATCTCCATTCGACCTGCGGGCCAACCTCACGAATCTGCGCCAGCCCCCGATGCACAACCTAAGCATGAACCTGCTGCGTCCCTGACACCCCCGAAGTCGAAAAAAGTCTTGAAATGGAATCCCAAGACGGGAACCCTCGGTTCTCCCCCCAAACAGAAGAAGGTTACACCAACCCGAATAGTATGCATTAAGTACGGTCGGGACGATGCCTCTCGAAAGGATATGGGTGATAAGATTTCTGAAATCTTGGAAGGAAAGGTGTTGTTTCCATCTACGCCTCCAAAGTCACGGACGTCGCGTGGCTCCAAGAAGCAAAAGGATGCCTCCAGCCAGGCAGCCGGGTCAAAAGATACCCATCCTTTTTTTTCAGGCAAAGCCAAGAAAGGACGACCATCAACTGGGGGGGCCTCCAAAGACAAATCCTCACCACCCTCCAAAAACTCAATATTCATGTCCACCCCCGTTTCTCCAATGAAATCTCGGAATCCCTTCAACGTTGGCAAGGCGCCCAAATTTGGCTTTAAGCCAAACGGCACCACAAAAATTCCAGGCGCAACGCATCCACTCTGGCCCCCCAAAGACATGTTCCATATCCGCGGTCTGGGACCCTCGTTCAGCTGCACGGCCGGTTCAAGCAGTCGTAACGAGGCCCCCAAAAAGTCTAAGGGTTCTGTTGTCACTATCACACCCACTGAGTCGATTTTGGAATGCCATTGCAAATCCCTGGATCTGGACAAAATCAGAGCGACGCTACCAAGGAACAATGACAATTTTGAGCCAGCACCCAAAGAGTTGCGGATTCCAAAGAGACATTTTGAAAGCGGTCGCAAACTCCAGAAGAGAGTGTGGGCTGAGCTCCGAACATTAAAAGCATCTGTAACAAATCTTGAACAGAGCCAGGATGAGTTGGATAACACAACACAAAGAACACATCCCGCCATTTCCCGATTATACGACTCCCTGGAAACCGCACTCTCAGCTTACGATAGATCAACATGCGAGAATCAAACCTGGGCTCACAAGTACGCTCCCACATCCGCTGCACACGTTCTCCAGGCTGGAAAAGAAGCAATCCTGCTTAGAGAGTGGCTACAGACTCTTAGAGTACAGTCTGTTGACACTGGAACAACGGATGCTGGGAGCAAATCAAAACCCAAAGAGTCTGCCCCGAGGAAGAAGAGAAAGAAGGACAAGCTGGACGGATTCATCATTGACAGCGATGAGGAGGCAGGCTTTTTGGAAGAGATATCCGATGACGAAAATGACTGGGCGCCTGCCGGCGCTGGGCTTTTGAAGAAAACAGTCGTTCGCGGCGGATATGGTGCAGGAAAGGGCGCTAAGGAGGAAAAACGGTTGACAAATGCTGTTGTCATTAGTGGACCTCATGGGAGCGGCAAAACTGCTGCTGTCTACGCGGTAGCCAAGGAGCTTGATTTCGAAATTTTTGAAATCAATTCCAGCAGTAGGCGGAGCGGCAAGGACATTTTGGAAAAAGTGGGCGATATGACGCGCAACCATTTGGTCCAGCAACATCGTGCCGATGCTACTGCTGAAGGCGAAGGCGAAGACCAAGCTCCGAAGGACCTCGCCTCGGGCAAGCAAGGCATGATGACCAGTTTCTTCAAGCCCAAACCCGGTGCCGCCCCGAAAAAGCCATCGAAGCCAGTTGAGGAAAAACAGAGCGAGTCTAACAAACAAGCCAGCCAGAAGAATCAGAAACAGTCTCTTATTTTGATTGAAGAAGTGGACATTTTGTATGAGGAGGACAAGCAGTTCTGGGCCACCCTGATGACCATGATGGCACAGTCAAAACGACCTTTCATCATGACATGCAATGAGGAGAGCCTAGTCCCATTGGATAGCTTGAATCTGCACGCGATATTCCGGTTCTCAACTCCGCCAGCAAGTTTTGCTGTGGACCTGTGCATCCTCGCAGCTGCCAATGAAGGCCATCTTCTGCGACGGTCTGCTGTCGAGTCCTTGTACACGTGCCGAAACAACGATCTCAGAGCAACGCTAACTGAACTTAACTATTGGTGTCAGATTGGTGTTGGTGATCGAAGGGGCGGTTTCGACTGGTTCGTTCTTCGATGGCCAAAGGGGAAGGACTTGGATGAGAATGGAGATGTGATCCGAGTGGCTAGCGAGGATACATATTGTAATGGCATGGGCTGGGTCAGTCGCGATCCGATTGCTACCTGCTCCAACCCACTGGAGACACAGGAAGAAGCGATGCGGCAGTCTTGGGACCTGTGGCGTTTGGACATGGGAGATTGGTGCGATTCGACGGACTTGGAATCGTGGGCCAGCAACACATGTGGTGCGGTCAGAGATTCGAAACAAGCGTTCGCGACTCTCGCCGCATATGACGACTACTGCGACGCGATGAGTGCCGCCGACTTTTTGGCCAGTGGAACATTCGGAACTGGACTACAAGAAGCGCTCGACACGACACTTCCCGAGATAACGCAAAAGAGCAGGGAAGATTACATTCTAGGAAGACGTCTCGTGGAGGCGGACCCAATCGCATCACCATGCAAGCCCCACGCTTCATTCTCCATGTCGCTCAGAGGACTCGCCAAACATGAACTTGATAGGGCCACGTCGACACTTGTTCAAACCGGACCCAGTTCTGTGCTCGAACCAGTGGACGAGGAGCGAGCGATTTCCGTGCTGGACGCATCTTTCAACCACGTTTCAAAGCAGATGACGCGAATGGACATCGCGTTTGCTTTCGACCCCATCGCCATATCGGAAAGGGCCGCACTCACCCACCTCGACCCATCGGTATTTGATCGCACACTCAGACTTATCGTGTTGGATGTTGCGCCGTGGGTGAGGGGCATTGTGGAGTTTGACCAGCGACTTATGACGGAGCGAGTCAAACTGAGCAATCTCCTCAGCGAGGGTGGTAAAAGAAAGAGGATGCGGACCACAAGGAGCGCCTACTCGGCAATGGAAGGTGGAGAGAGAAGAGCCACGCGACGGGAGAGATACTTTGGGGATGCTCTGAACACGGAGCTGGTGCGACGGACAGCAGGGGCAGAGTGGAATGAAGCAGCGTTGGCAGCCGTGCCAGCACAGGAAGCAGCAGAAACCATTCCAAGCAGCCCTCTCGCATCGGAGGAAGAAGTAAACGAAGCATCATGAATTCGGCATACAAAGGAGCTGTTATTCACACTAGACTTGCACTTGGCACACATTTTAACGAAGCATTTGGTTGGGATTGGATGAGTCTGCATCGGCTTGCTGGAGTTTTGGGTCACAAGACAAGGCGATATAAAGTAGAAACACAGTCTATTTTCGTTTGCAAATGTAAACTATTAACAGGTGCATATTTTAATCGTCATCGTGTTATCATGTGTGCATGCGCCGGTTGAATGCTAGTAAACCAAGATGCTGGCTCAGCCCAAAAACAAGATTAGTGAATCAAGTCACAACTCCAAAAAAAACAAAAAAAAAACATTCTGAAGGTCTAAAAAAAGACAAAGCTCTCTCTCTCTCTCTCTCTCTCTCTACGGTCTAATCTCATCGCCAATTTTTTCCAAGTTCTTGTATCATGTATCAAATCATGGCCGCTCCGCGTGTCGGTCATCGGGCCGAAGGAACAGGTGCCGGCGTGGAAGCCCTCGCACGGGGCGGCGCATAGTAGTGCTCGTCGGGGTACGGGGTCTCGGGGTACGGCAGCACGGTGGACCGGGGCCTCTCCTCGCGGAGCGTGGGCCGGCCGCGGCGGGGCTCGCCCCGCTCCAGGCTCTCAAAGGCCCTCGGGTCCAGCGACTTTCTCCGGGCGTCGCCGCGGCGGAAGGGGCCCGGCTGCTCGTCCGCGTAGGCGGCGTCGCGGGCGTGCGCGCTGCTCCGGGCGTGGTCGGCGGGGCGCTCGGCGGGGTTGTCGGACGTCGAGTGGCGGCGGTGGTGGTTGTTGTTGTGGTGGTGCTCGTGGTGGCGGTCGCCGGACGACGAGTGGGAGTGGGAGTGGGAGTGGTGGTTGTGGTGGTTGTGGTGGTGCTTGGACGATCGCGGGCTGGGGCGCTCCCGCTCCCACTCGTCCTCGCCGCCGTAGACGACGCCCTTGGGCCACACCTTGTGGGCAAGGACGGTGGCCAGGCCGATGCCGGCAATGAAGCCGGCAGACTTCTTGAAGAGGCCGTGGTGCTTCTGATACTTTTGGTGTTTTGTGGGTTCTGGGTGCTTTGTATATTCCGAGTGTCTTGTGTATTCTGGGCGCTTTTGGTATTCTGGATGCTTGTCGTACTCTGTGTGTCTCTGGTGCTCTGTGTGCTTGGGGTATTCTGGGTATTTCTGGTATTCTGGGCGCTTTTGATACTCTGGGTATCGTTGATCTGTATGGTGGTGACGGTAGCGTCGGCGGCTGGGAGACCGGGTTTGGGACCGGGAGCTGGACCTCGAGCTCGGCCGCGAGTGGGGGTCGTGGGTGGAAGTGCGCCGCGCTATGGGGCGACCTCTGGACGACATCCTGTCTCTTCTGATGGGCGACGGGGATCTTGTGTGGACGCTGCCCGGGCTTGGTCGCGAGTACGAGCGAGACCGAGACCGGGACGGTTCCATCCTGGGCGGCGGCGGCAAGTCAAAGGAGACGCTCTTGGGAGTTGTCTCCTGGTCCTCCTGTGGAATCTTTTCAACCTGCTTCTTTGTATCGAGAGTTGCGGCGGCGATCTTGGCTGCAACAGGCGTTGGCTCCGTTGCGCTTCGCTTAATGCCCAGGTTGCTGAGGGTAGTCATTGGATTGGATGATATAAGTCGTCAGAGGTTTGTTTTGGAAACAACCACAAGAATAACAAGCAAAAAAAACGACAAATGATGGGAAGCGAGGCTTCTCTAAATAGGAACACGATCGGCAACGGGCCGGCGCAGGACAAGACTGGAGCAGCCAAACAAGAGTTGTCGGGATTCGGCGTCGACGGCGACGACGCACGCAGCAACTCAACGATCACCGATTGTCGGTCGCTGAGCAAATCACACGCCAGAGTCGACAGGGCTCCAATCAGGCTTGTCTCGTGCGCAGGAGTATGCGGGGATACCCCGGTATGTGGCGCAATGACGTACAGGCAGGGCCAAAGCTGAGAGGACGATGGTACAGGGGAACCGGCCACGCCGCTAAGAGAGAGACGATGAAACGTTTTTTTTTTGTTTTGTGGTGTGTTTGTTGTGTGTGCAGTGGTGTTGGAAGAGGGTGGAAACAAAAAGACCCAAGATTTTGTTTAAAAAGAAGTGAAATTGATTAGTGAAACAAGAGGACTCTTAACAGAAAGCCCAACGTCCTTGCATTGCGTGCTTTGTGTTAGAAACCAGGCCGCATCATCCGCATCACCTAGCGCGGCGTCAGGCCGCTTCTTAAACCACTAGAGCTGCCCACATGTGACTAACACGGTTGAAGAAAAAAAAAAAAGGAGGATTAATCAGCCCCAGCAACTAAGAACTAGTTACGTCTCCCCTTTGGACATTTCAAAGCAAGCGCCCGCGTACACGATACCTCAAACGCCATGATTCAGCCCGTTAGGCTGGGTGCATTTAGCGTCCTGCGACACGGCCGTACAACCAAGGAAGGGCGAGCGCCCTCCGTGGGGCCCAGCGGTTGTTGAGGTCGTCACGATACCCGCCCTTCAGGACAAGATCACCTCTGCACGTCCGCTTGGGCCAAGGGCGCCCGCCTGCCGGGGATGGAAACAACATCAAACTAAGGCGAATAAAAAATTTTCTGTTGTGAAACCAGGGAAATTATGGCATCAAGCCATATGTGCTAGTTGTTGAAGGTTCCCCATAATTTCAAGCGTCTCGTGCATCGTGGCGGCAACTAGGATGCAAGGCGTGTGAGGATCGAAGCCATTCCCGCCTTCATCCCGTCCATGTACAGTATCGTGAGGGAGGGGCGGCCCAGGCGTTTACTGGGACCCAGGGTTGACCAATGGATGGCGGTAAGCTGCCAGAATTAGGCAGGCAACCTTTGGTTTTTCCTCTCGTGATTGCAAAAAAGAAAGGAAACCCTCAAGTTGCTTATGAAACGACTCAATCTTGATATTGGCCGGGCTGATGGGCTGACTCGGTGTTGCACCATGACTGTTCTGATAGTGTTATTGGAGCGGCCATGCCGCACGAATATTTCCGAGCAGCCGCACGCGTTTCTCCTGATACAAGCCGTTTTCATCGTCGCCTTCCTCTTGTCTCCCTGCAGGTCATCGTGATCCAACGCTGAAAACCTGCTGCATCGCAAACAGGGTGATTGGACGCTGACCGGGGAAGCTTCAGCTGTGCCTGCCATGGCCCGTGACAGTTGGCAATGGCGGTCTCCCGCCTCACCTTTGTTTGGGTTCGGACAAGGGCCAATTGCTGCGAGCCACGGCTCGAAGTAGGCCTGTGCCAGGATTCGTCGAGGAAAATCATTTACATATTGTCAATAGTGCGAGAGATAGCTTCGCACCGCGCGCCGTTGTCACAACTCACAACTTGGCAGAACACCTCACGCCGCAGCAACCTAGTGCAAGCCTCACCAGAAAAAGAAAAAGTCATCACCGCCTCCCCGTCTTTCTCGAAAACCTATAGAACAGAACAGATGGATGTCTTTCTGCTCCACACGAGACCAGGAAGAAGCAAAAAAAAAGAGAGGGCTGCCTCCCGCGCAACAGTGTCCACCCTGCAGTGGGTCTCGTACCACTTCTCTCTCTTCTCTATCGCTGCATCGCTGTGGTGAGAGAGAGCCAACGGGCCTGACCGCCGATTCCTCAATCCCCGCGCCCATCTCCCGCCGGGTCTTTGAGCCGCAGCATAAACGGCCTGAGCTGGGATGGCCCCTCGGCGGGCCCCTGTCTCGGGACCGCCCGTCTTGGGCCTCTTGCGTTTCCGGACATTGAAGCCCTCGCCATCCCAGGCCGCCGATCCTGGCCAAGCGCAACGGTGAAGGACGAGGCCGCCGCGTCGCCCGCCACGAGAGCCGGCATAAAGGATCCTGGCGCCGGGTAGGTGAGAAGGAGCATCTTGATGGCTGTGGCTGGCTTGCGCTCGTGTACTGCGCTCCAGAACCGCCGCACGGCGGCAGGCATCTCGTCGCCGGAGGAGTCGCCAGAGTCCAAAATTAGAACCACCTGTAGGATTTCGCTAACAACCTCCACGAGCAGCCCTAACCAGTCCTCCTCGCTTGCGCAGCATGAAAATTTTGTCTCCGTTAGCTTGCTGCTCTCGAAGCCCGTCTGGTTCTGGTCCAGGATCTGCTTGATGAACAGCCGAAAAATGTCTGCCGCAGACAGCTTGCCCCCTGAAGACGACGGCAGTGATATGCCAACGTACCACGCCAGCGGCAGTCCTGTTGAGCGGGTCAACTCAATCATGTCGAGTGCAAAGTCTTTTGACGGATCGGTTGTGATCATCGATCCCTCGAGCTGCACCAGAGCGGAACCGGGTCGAGAGATCCAGTCACGTAACTGAACAGAGGTCCAAATTTGATCATAGCCAGAGCCCCCTCGCGCTCGCCTGCGGTCCCGCAGTGCTTTTCCAAGTTCAAACGTCTGCTCAGGATCAAACTCGATGGGCTGTAAGTATTTGGCTACTGCTTCGGGCTGAAATGGAATAGCTGGCGGAGCCAGGGGTGAGTGTGAGGTTGGGAGAGTACTGATTTGCAGACTCTGGGCTGGAGAAATAAACTGTTAGGTCATATTCGAAAGGTTCGAGGTAACTGATGATTTCTTGCCTGAGCTTGCCTGCGCCAGCTCAACAACGACCGGCGAGCTCTGCTTGTTGCCCCAGTCTTGCAGCTGTTGGATCTTGGAGCTGACTTCAGAGACCTTTGTGTTGATGTATCTCGTCTCCGCTTTGTGGGCTATATCTGCTTTCTTGTAGATTCTATCCGTCGTTTGCTTGATCTGGCGCACAACATCTTCAAACTCGAGGGCCCACGGATCCTTGATGGCTGCAAACGTTTTTCTAAAAAAGCTGCCGTTTGCTTTGCGGTACCACTTGAGAGCCCTGATGCAAAAATCGATAATGTGAGAATACATGCTTGCAAGGGTTTCCTGGATCTTGGGGATGGGATACAGAATGTTTGCCAAGAATTCGAGGTCCGGGAGAGCGTTTGTGATTGAGTCAAACGCATCTGCCACTTTTGTCGCGAGTTCTTGGTGTCTCAAGGTGGCCTTCTGGAGGTTAGCCCAGAGATTCTTTTTTTATTACCTAGTTACGTTTCGAGTTACCGTGATTAAGAAGCGTATCGTCCCCCAAACCGGTGCAGCGTACTCGGGATGAATTGAAACCAAGACATCGATGATGCTACTAAAGGAGTCGATCCTTGTTACAGTTGCACTCCAACTTGAAGCCAGGACCTTGGAGAAATGAGATTTTCCGTCTTTCGACACGGCATACTGTTTCTCTGTGCTTTCCACGTGCGCCAAAACATCGCTCATAGATGCAGAGCCAAATAATGGATCCAGGCCGCTTTTCCGCCGCCCTTTGTTCTGCCCTTGGTGAGAGAGCATCGCTTTCTCGTAGGCTAGCTTAAGAATCTCACTCGACTTGTCGCTAGACGCAGTTAGTCTAACGTTGGGCCTCAAGGCCAAGCAAGCACAGGCATACACATCAGTCTGGCTCTGTGGCTGGAACCATGCTGTCACATCGTCTGAACACTGGCGTTGTTGGAGTTGTGTCGCTGACGTTCCGTCATATTGCACTGCAGCCATGGGTATTCGATAATACACCAATGTTGGAGCTGGCCAAAAGTTTGCTGCAAATACAACGCGGCTAGTTGGAGACAGAATTGTGTCTGGTCCTGGCTGTGAGGTGAGACCAGGCGGCTGAGCAATATCAGGTTGGCCGGGGTTAATATCTCACATCCAAGGCTGATTACCACCAGTTGCAACGTAGACAAGGACCCACCATTCCAACACAGTAGTTTTGAGGCAAGGAAAAAAGAAGGAATGAGACGCAAAGTTGTAAGCTAGTTTGGGAGTCCATTCTACTCTACCAGGATATCTTAACAATATCTGCTGAGAACATGACTTTCATCCGCTTTTTGCGGCTTTTGTCACCAGTCTCCTGGCCAGATTTCATCACTGTGCCGCTGTGTTTTGGCCCCCAAATTCTACATCTGCAGCTGAATCTGGGCGTAACTGGGCAGAACAGGCGACAAGGCTGTGAGCGTGGCATGCGTGGTACCCCGCCCCAGCCCTCATCCAGAGCTGCAGCAATATATCGCTCGATGCTCTTTTTCTTGTCCATCCTCTTCATATATCAGGGCTTAATAGTTATGAATTCTTATTGATCGGCCCCATTCGCTCATAATGATGCCGAACAGTGTTCCTCTTCCTCCTGGCGGCGTTCCTGCCGATGATGATTTCCCGTCTCCTCCGGAAGTCATCATGGACAAAACCATATCCCAGGATCATACTCAAAATCAAGCCCACGTTTTTTCAGGTACAGATCTACCTTTAAAGCTCCCTTCATTGCGCATACCTCTAACTATCCGCTACAGACGTCTTCAAAGCCGGAGGTCAATCACCGATGCCGTCAAGGATGCGGCCCCCAATCATAGCGCCGTCCTCAAGACGGTCGAGCCGATCATCGTCCAGGGGATCAGGATCTGAAAACGAAGGTTTGTATATATGAGAGAAGAGCCTTGTCCTACACGGCAATATTGACCCAAAACAGACACCACATCGCTGTCTGGTCATTCGCTCAGGCTGGCGGACCAGCTGTTCGAGGAACTGCAAAAGAAAATCAACAGCCATCCCGAGCTACTCTCTGGAGACGGCAAATCATCTTCAAGGGCTATTGAGAGTCTCGTCTCTACTATTGCAAAACTTCAAATCGAAAATGATGTGCTCAAAGAGGAACTTGAGGTCATAAAATCGACCGGACTGGACCCCCCTTCTGTCATTGCAGGCAATACAAATAGACATGATTTGGAATCTAGTGGTGTCAACCGACCAGCTATCAAACACTTGTATTGTATTGGCTACTCGGGGGAGGACGAATTTGCCTACTACAAGGATGCACCGTTCCTGTTCAAGGGTGACCGAAAAAAGGCCCAGCCAAGGGGAAAGATACAAATACCGAGGCTCTCTATCTATCTGGAAAACAACCCAAACATTACATTCCTCACGGTTGACACCTTCTCCGTTCGCAGATCGGATGTGCAGGACATTTTCGACAAAACCGGGCATACCAAAGGTCTATTGAATAAGGATTATTCGCTGGTAGATGATCCGGCTCAGACCAAAAGACTTGACATCATCCTTGGGATTTCTGCCGAAAATGCCCTCTCTTCCATTATTAAAAACAACTCGGAGCTATTCCGCGGCTTCAATGATGCGAGGGGTGTGACGCACACCCCACCGTATACCCTCTTCTATATGCATAACAAAAACCTCCAGAAACTACTTCCAGATGCGCCTGACGTGGATGAAACTGCCAAAGCACACCTCCAGGCTCTATTGGACTGGATGGAAGACAAATTCCAAAAGACCTGGGACGATGCTGATGAGCTCTTCTCCCAAGGAAAAGTTAACTCAGAACACATGGACAAACTTTTTCGCCCGGGCGAGACCGTGGTCTACGAAGAGAAGGACGAGGCGAAAGGAAAAGCCCAGCCGCTGATGGCTGGGCTCGTCTCCTCTTATCCCCACGCTCTCGCCGGCATTGGTTTCAAAATCGACAATGTCACTTACCAAGGCAGGTTCTATAAAGTCAGCAACTTCGTTCCGGTTAATCGCGAATTCGCGCTGCAGCACATATACTCGCGCACTCAGTCGGATGAAGCCATCGATATCACAAACCTCAACCCCTATCCACTCCGGTTTGCTCCGAAGGGCCTGGAGGACAAGCTGGTGGCTCGCGGGAATAAGTTTTGGCGCTACAGGAAGAAGAAGTTGGTCTGTTTCAATGAGGTCGTGGAAGGAACTGCCCTTCAGGTTTGTACCGGCCAAGCACCATCTTGAAGTGTCCGCGCTAGATTCATCAGCTGATCTCGGCATAGGTGGAAAAGCGCTATATGATTGACTACAAAATGTTCAGGCGGATGCATCGGCAAAACGAGCTATTCATAAATCTCGGTTTGCCGTTTTTGGAACTAAACGACACGGACATGCCAGAAAATCAACTGTTGGCTTGTATGCCTCCGACCATTCATGCTTTCGATTTCTCTAAAAAGGCCTGGCGTGAGAATCCCTCCAAGACCTAATCGAAATCAGGCTAACATTTCTCCCCAAGGCGAATTGAGAGTCGACCGCCTCACAGACGTAACCTGGAACAAGACGGCATTTGATCAACTGGTCGTGGCCAAGACCACCAAGGAACTCATCCAGGCCATGGTGACGGAACACGGGCATCAAGCTAATGCCGCCCTGGACATCATCGAAGGGAAAGGACAGGGACTCTTGATTCTGCTTCACGGCGGACCCGGCACGGGGAAAACGCTGACGGCAGAGAGTATTGCCGAGCTGCAAGAGAGACCGCTATATCGAGTAACGTGCGGTGATATTGGCACAGAGCCTGCCCAGGTGGAACAGGTAAATTCTCCAAACGCACCAAGCAAAAATCAACAGCGCTGATATAAACCAGTACCTCGGCGATGTGTTGGAAATTGGAAGATCGTGGGGATGCGGTAGGTCAACGAGACCACTACGTGAAGATATCATTTACATTGCTACTAACACGGCTCAGTTGTCCTTCTGGACGAGGCAGACGTGTTCCTCGAAGAAAGATCGTTCAGTGATCAAAAGCGGAATGCCATCATATCAAGTAACCCCTCTCCGCCCTCGAGCACGGCTGTCCCAGTTTTCTAACCGCAACCAGTCTTCCTCCGCGTCCTCGAATACTACGACGGCATCCTGATCCTCACGACGAACCGCGTCGGCAGCTTCGACGAGGCCTTCAAGTCGCGCATCCAGCTGGCGCTGGCCTACCCCACGCTCAACGAGGAGGACCGGTACAAGGTGTGGAGCAACTTCATCGGCATGCTGCAGCGCACCGGGGACCGGGTCGACATTGACGACCTGAGGATGAACCTCGCCAAGCTGGCGCAGCACGAGATCAACGGCCGCCAGATCAGGAACGTCATCACAATGTCCCGCCACCTGGCCAAGTTCCGCCGCGAGATGCTCCGCTACCAGCACATGCAGGATGCCGTCCAGTCGGTCAAGAACTTCAACGACTACCTGAGCAAGGTCAAGGGAGCCGGGGACGAGGACTGGGCGCGGCTGGACAAGCTGAGGTGACGAAAGGATGGGGCAGTGAGCGTCCGGTTCATGTCAGGATAGCAAACAAGCACATACCACACAGCCAAGGAATGCAGAGGAGGGGGGTTATGGAGAATAGTCTTCTCCTCCGTTCTTCGCTTATGAGGGGGGGGAGGGGTTGAATGATACGATGCCGCAATGCATCAACAGCATCTGTCTAGAATATACATACGGCCGACGGAAATCGGCAAGGAAGACAGACAAATGACCTGGACGGAGCCAAACCTAACTGCAAGGAATTACGAATCATCACGTATATGCACAATCTTGATCGGTTTAGATTATAGCTGTTTTGATTCCATTAATCAGGGACAGAGAGGATATCATCGCGATGGCATTGCTCGTGTCCTTCGCCAAGGTTCCAGAACTGTCCAGGGTTCGCTGTAAGTGGGATCAACAAATTGAGTGACGTCGAAACTCCACCTCCACTCGGGGCAATGGCCAAACAAAGTGTGCAAATCAGTGCGACGTGACAGGAACCAAACTCATCATGGAATCAATTAGAAAGGGCACGGTATTTTGATTTTTTTTTAGTTCGTCTTGCCCAGCATTCAACCCGGGCCCAGGCGTGCGCAACCCACAACCGCCACGAGCAAATGCGGTTGGATGGATCAATGACCAAACACGAGCCGTTAATTGGCAAAGGAAAAAGTCAACATGCTGAGACCTCGCCTCATCCCGGGCGCTGCGTCGCAGTTTCAGTATCAGAGAGGTGGGTTAATGTCGCCCTGGCCAAGGAAAAAAAACGAGGCGAAGAGGCCAGGGAGGAGGAAGCATACGTGGGTATACGAGGCGTCTGCGAGCCGCCCAATTGACTTGCATTTACAACATCATCACCGCCGCCCTCTTAATGCGACCAACTGAGACATGAGAGGGCTGGCCGGGCGAATGGCGATGCGTCGTTACGCCTTTTTTTTCCCCGCGGGCTCTGGCTTTAGTTTCGTCCTGTCCAAAAGGCCTCACTCCCACACACACACACACACACGAAAGGAGCACGCAGCTCTGATCTGCATCCTGCTGCCCACCGCTGACGCCTCCACACAGGTCGAGCGACGATGTCATTCATCATGCCCCATGGCACGCCCTGAACTAGACGCTTGCACCCAGCAGCAGTTGGCCCTGGCACAGTCACGCAGCACCGCGGTGGGACACACCAACGCAGCAGAGAAAGAGCAGGGAGGGCAGGGGTCGATCAGCGGAGACTACCGCGACAAGCACTGCAAAGCATCCGCCCTTCTGAAGAAGCTCTGGGAGGGGGGAAACTGGGTAAACGCCAGGCCTCTTGCCTCCCGTGGCGCCCGGCGAGTTGACGGACGCGCGCACATGAGGCACCGCGTAAAGTGCTTGCATTAGGCGGGGGGGGGGGGGGTAACGCCACCATCCTTCACGGCCACAGGCCGCTCGCCCTGCTGGAAGCGAAAGGATGTGTCTGGGCCATTCAGACATAACAGTTACCACCACCCTCCTTGTACCTTTAATCAATCACCGATCCCATCCCCCGTTTCCATTTCAACCCTTTTCACCCTGCAGTTCAATCAGCGCCCATCCTACAACCACGTCTCACCCATCCCACAACGACATCATGGCGGCACGGATTGGCCCGGTCCTCCATGGGGCGCCTTTTTTCGACGGGGGTCACTACATTCCGCTCAAGGGAGAAGGGGCAGGGGTCTGGCGACGGTGGTCGAAGGGGTTTAGCGTGAGGAGGTGGGGGCCAGGCCCAACCGACCAAAACATTATCAGCAACGCCCACACGACGGGGAACGGGGGATAAATCGACTAGCTGACCAACGACTCCATTGCCTCCAGCTGGGTTATGGGGCCGGTTTAGACCAGAACCACCAGGGCAACTGAAGAGGCGCCCATTTTCAACCGGACCATGATGGATTCTTCTCTCCAACTGTCGAGGAACAGGCCCGGTGTCCCGGGATTGAACCCCAGGCAGCATGGGGCGTATGGGCAGCAAGCCCACAGCCCAGCGCGCCAGGGATTCGATTAGCCATCAATCAATCTTAGTGTCGAGGGAGGGATGCTGAAACCATGACGCCGTCCGCCCGCCGGCTTCCGCATCATCGAAAAGATCCCCTATCTGCGAACCCTCTATAGTTGTTTCCAACATCTGCCTGTCACGGCGATGGAGCCAAAACACTAATGGCCAGAGGACCCTGCGCAATGACGCTCGCCAGACCAGAGCCTGGTGCCTGTGCCAGACATAGTATCACACCACGGCGCCAACGAAATTGAGCTTTGCCATCTAGCGGCATCACCAACGCCTGCTTTCATCCATGCCATCCCCACAGCAAATGGCCTCACTGACTCGGCTCAGCAGCAGATCACGATGCTATGGCCTCGTGCGCAGTCTCTCTTCTTCAAGTCTCTCCCTGTTACCCTGGACACGCTGCTAGCTGAAAACACAACAAACATGGGTATCAACCAGGGAGCCAAGACGGAAGGCAGCAGTGGTTTTGTGGTGTATTTTTTTTTTTTTCAGTCCGACATTCGTTATTTGCGATAATGTTGTACAATTGCACTGAGTTTAATTTTCATCATGCGAGGGGTGCTGCCGCACCCCGGATCGAAAGGCTCAAATAATCCGAAACCCCCAATTTCGGGGGCGACTGTGTCAAACCACGGTCGCTTACGTGCCTTTTGACCCGAGCCTGGAGAGTCAGAGGACTGGGAGCCAGCCGAAACCATGGGCAACAGTCTGGATAACGACATTTGGGTAGGGACTTAGGCCGAGACCCACGATTGTGCGACAGTGCCAGCGAGGTACAACGAGCTTGCGGTGCCACAACCACAACAAAAGGAATACAGTATCATGGACTGCCTGCAGGTGGGACATCGCCGCTGGGCGAGAATGTCCAAGTCGCTGGTCACAATTTCGCCGTGGGCAGATCGCTGGTGCTTGGAGACCTATCATTTCGTAGCCTCTGGATATACGGGCGTTGTCTGATAATATTCCTGGCTTGTAAGATCGCCGGTTCAGCTGGGGGAGGAGGAGCCATTTCTTTGCATGCGTTTGCTGAGCTTCACAAATGTGGCCAAGGATCCTGCCGCTGCCTAACGGCCGCCCAAGATCAGCCGGTCTTTTGTGAGGAATTCCACGTTGCGACCCGTAGAGCTGACTCCCAAACACGGAAGCGGCCTCGTACATCAGCGGCGTCAGCAGCTGCAATCACACCGACGCGAGGGCCGGGATTCTCTGCCAACACGCGGCTCGAGGGTTTGCCACCACATCAGAGCACCCTGACACGCTGTAGAGTCGGCTTGTCTCACTGGGGGCGGCACTAATGAGCGCATTTTACTTTTGTCTCGACCGGGGATGGAACCGTTAGGTAGTTCAGGATTGACACCACCTTCAGGCTTGATCTACTGCGTATTCAGGGAAGAACGGAGCAACAACCATGGGACCCATTCCTGGCATTGCTTATTGATTGACACTGCTTAATGCTGGAGGTCTCAATCGTCTTCGTATGACAAGGGTTGCAATGGCGGAAATGAAACTCGGCTGCAACAGCAATAGGGCCAGGACCCAAAGACACTCGGCATCAAATTTTATTGCACTTGTGCGATTGCTGGAATAGTAAGTGAGGGCTGAATAAAAGACCTGACGACGCGGTGGTCCTATGTTTGTTCCTCCACTCGCAATGCAGCCGATCGGGCTAATTGCAACGCCAGAGACAGGTAAGACAAGGTAGGTAGAGTTGAGTTTAGATTAAAAATAAATTATCCTTGTCGCTATATTCAGCCAGTATTCTTGACTGGCAATCGCCCCGTGCCCAGACCCTGGAGGCTAACTGAGGCTGGGCTGTGACTTTTTAAGGGCGTTAAGCAGGGGTGGTTGCTTACTAGTGGTGATGGACGCTGCGCTGGCGGCCACCAACAAAATGAGAGGACCGCAGATGCAATGTCCTTCCGGCAACGGGTCGTCTGGAAACCTCGGGAATAGAACTGCATTCATTGCTAGAGGAGGCCGCAGGCTTGCATGCAACCAGGTGCTGGCATTGTCTAGCTGTGTTTGAGCCCATAAACCA
The DNA here is from genome assembly GCA_013406985.1 of Calonectria crousiana. NCBI lineage: Eukaryota > Fungi > Ascomycota > Sordariomycetes > Hypocreales > Nectriaceae > Calonectria > Calonectria crousiana. The sequence goes on from VTGD01000097.1 coordinate 102,003, forward strand.
AAAGCATATGCTGTATATGGAACATCAAAGTGCCCACTAATGTACTGTACTTCGTATAAACACTGCCCGGATAATCTCATCTTCAAAGGCCTGATCATCTGCTCTGAAATTCAATGGCGTCAAATGTGGGAGGGGCGGCCGGGGTTGAAGCGGGGCAAGAGCAGCAGGAATTGGCGATATTGGCCTTTGAATCAGGGACTCAACTCAACATCCCTTGGGCATCAGAATCCTCGTCACCATTGTTGCTACCCTCCCCGGACATGAGATAAACCGCGCCTTTTTGGCAGCTCGCCAACCACTTATTGATCTGAATGTAATGAATGGTGGCTTGCTAAGAAAGGCAAACATCAAAGTGGATCAGACTTGTCTCTCCACCTCGGCTCATTTGATGACGAATTCGGATCGGGAGCCGCCATTGAGCCAGTTAGCAAGCAAAATAGGAACAGCTCCATACAAGTTGCCATGGCTGAAATAGCCATGAGCAAGTAGTAATGGCCGGTTAGCATATGGCACACCGGCAGAATATTGCGTGCCTTCGAGAACATCCATGTCCCTCGTCCAGTGTCATGGCTGTTTCCTGTAACATGAAAATATTGAGGCACTGCGCAGGCTCCGTTAGAGGGGGGAGGGATTCTGGCAATGAGGCGCTTTCTTCAATACCTCATCAGCAACCCTTGGGGCTTGTGACACCAAGCCGGTCGTGCTGAGGAGGAACAGGTAAACTCCATGGTTAGTCTGTGCTGGCCTGATACAAGACAAGAGGCGACAGGGAAGCCGAAGTAATACGGGCACACTATTGACTGGGCGAGGGTGGTGATAGGGCATGGGTCCAGTCCGGCCCGGCTGAAACGGGCCAAGTTGGGCGGTCGGCATACCACACCCAAAGTGCCATGTCCCACCGCCACCAGAGCCAACACGTTGCGGCAGTGTGTCTGTGTCCGTATCACTGCGTGTAGGTACGTGCTAATCAGAGATCAGCAGGCGGGTCCGAGGCGTCTCGGCTCCAATTGGTACTGGCGATGATGTATTCCATGGCTTCCAACCTGCTCGGCCCCTGATGCTTTCCGACGATGCCACACTCCTCTAATCAGTGTCAGACGGTTGGGGGTGGAAAGGCCAAGTCGCCATGAGACCCGACTATCCTATCGGGTCCGCGTGCTTCAGAACTTGGCTGGTAAGCTATGTGCTTTTTTCTCGAACAAAGCCTGTTAGCTGGCTGGACCACCGAATTGTGGATGTATTGGGTTGCAAACAGGTGCGCGTTCTCCATGGTTAATGGTGGACTGTACCACAATCAGATGCGGAGCATGCCCTCCACTGCATGGAGCCCAAGGGGTCCGCATGGCCAGCTGTGGGTCACTCAGAAGCGATTGGCATTTGCCTTTAAGCCAAACTACATTTTGCTCCAGGACGGGATATGTTAGTGTCGTGCAAGAGTGTGGGATTTGTGACGGGGATGCCTCATTCATTCAATAGTTTGGTTCACTCTGGGACTGGACTGTTGTAAATATGTTTTCCGGGTGAATCACCCGTCTGCAGGCAGGTGAGGTGGATTGATCCGGTAAAGTTTACAGGTTGGCTTTTCAATCAAGTCTGGCCTGTCAATATCGCAACTTACTAGCCGAGTCAGGGAGGCAAGCAATGTACCAAGACGCTGCAACACCATGCGGTTGTCGGGATCCATGTTTAGTGCGCAAGTTGATGCAAACTGAGGGCCAATTCCGCGGTCAGTGTTGGACTCATGTGTGGCTCGGCATGGCCTCTGTCCACAGCGGTTGAGTTTATGCGGTATGGTGCCACCACGCACCATCCACTGTCAATAATTGTTTATAATAACTGGACTCTGTTGGTCAACGGAGCCAGGGCTTGATTCCCAAATACGCCCGCCTGGCAAATCAGGGGCTCGGCAGCATAGCCAGCTCGGCGAGATGGCGCTGTGCTTCGCAAGGGAAGCATCGTTTGCGGCTTCTTCGGCGTATGCCAGGGGATTGATTTTTGTCCTTGCAGGACCGCGATGGGGTGACAAAGCAGTTCGGAGCGTCAAGGGAGAGTCAGAGTCAGTCAGATGGCGAGCAAGGTGCGCCATTGGTCGAGAAGCGGGTCGGGTGCAAGCTTTTGGCAATAGTCTTCGCCCCGTCTTGAACTGGAGGCCAGGCCACAGCAAGTGGCATGGACTTTGTTCACACCAATATGACATGTGAGGTGAGATGGAACCTTGTGCAACTAAGGCGTGTTTTGGGAGGGAAATCCAGGCGCCGTCGCGCAAGCTCGGGCCCATCCAGTTTGCCATCACGATATGAGACTTTTTACAGTGTCTTGGATATTAGTCTCGGATGGCGCATCGCATCTCCATTCGTGTGTGAGGACCCGGTCAGTTGCTGAGTCTAAAGTTCCCTTCCCAATCTCCACCCTCCAACATGGATAGGACGTCAACGGGAGAAGCGGACGTCGCGGTTGTTGCGGAGCGCTAGAATGGCCAAGACTGGGCGCAGGGCTCAGTGAGCGCCATTGCGACTGGCGGCAGGGAAGGCCGAAGAGCCAAGTGAAAACGAAAACACCCCACCCAGCGCCCTCTGCATGCGTTTGATGAGGCCGAGTGCTGGCATGGGTTGATTGCGAAACATTGTATCCAGACGTTCAGGCCGAGAAAAGTGAGTGTGATACGGGACCGAGGCCGGAAAAGATGGTGGTGAGTGGCTGGACGTCGCTGGTTGGCTCGCAGGCCAAGCTGGTTACTGGATTCAGGGAGTGGGTATGGGACATGGATGATTCGGTGGCATGGGCATGGATGCAGAACATGGGCAATGCTCGCACCGCCTTCGCCAACCTGACCGAGCCGATTCCCCGCTGGTGAATGAGAGGCGAGGATGTGCGTGTGAGCGAGTGTACGTGTGCCTAGACGTGCGCGCGCGCGTGTGAGTGTGTTAGATGCGCATCACACACTCAACTATACCGTGTCCAAGAGGGGCCAAAGGGAATGAATGTGAGCCGTCATGGTCCATGCGCCCATGCACCCTTTCAACCCAGTCACTCATGGCATGGCCCCAGGCGGGCGTCGAATGGCAATGTCCGAGGCTTTCGTAATGCGCCGGCAGAACGGGGTGGGCCTAGCTACGAGCAGGTCTTGGGTGATCCAGAGGTGAGCGAGGGCGATGCGATTGACGACGGGGATGGTGGCATGTACGGACGAGGTTAGGTTGGTGTGGATGGGGAAAAGATGGCGGCGCTGGGCTGCACCGCACCGCACTGCGCTGCACTCTGTGGTTACGTGGGATGCGGAGGCGAGGCGCTGGTTGGAGGAGCCCGCTGCCTGACCTAAGCAGTCATACAGTGGGTCGACAACGAGCCACCTGAGAAGGCCCAGCAACTATGCGCAGCAGAAGAAACCACCCTCCTCAGCCACTGCACGTCGACCGCCATCGAAACCGAATCGCTGTCGCTGTCGCCGTGGAGTCGGGCAGGCAGACGGACTGCACCGTACCTGCTGGGCCATGCGGTGACAATGCAGCCCACGCCATTGGGACTGTCCTGAATGGAAGAGACGCGCTGCGCAGACGACCGCCTTTCTCTCCTCGTTTTAGTTGTCTCCTCCGCTTTCCACTTATTTTTCTCTCTTCTCCTCAGCCCTTGCCGCCAGTTGGTGGCAACATGTACATGTTGGCGGCAATAGCCTGACCCGGCATGGATGGCAAGGATATCGCCGGCACCTGACGCCTCTTCTCATTCTTGTTAATTGTCTCCCCGGAACAGGTGCGGGACAAAGTGGCAGCAGGTCGGTGGGTGATGGTGTACTTGGGTTACCGCGAGAGGGTCCTAGACTCAACTGACTGCATTGGGTCAGTAATGTAATTAATCGCTGGACTGAATAGCGGCGCGGGGGTGCATCCCGGCGTCTACCTAATGGTAGTCCACCTGCTCAAATCAAATTGGGCCCAACACCACGGACATAGGGCAGGTACCTCGCATCTGTACATTGAGAATGGGGACTGCTATGCAAATGTAGTGTCTTCCTGAAACTCTTTGTACATACTGCTTGCTTGTTCTTGTTCCTTCCGCATGCACTGGTCCAGCTCCGGCAGTGTTTCTCAGTGCCCACAATCATGGCAAACAGATGACCTTCACTGTTGATCGGCTTACACTGGTAATCCATCCCAGTTTGGTCTGGACCATGGGCTGGGGCTGGCAGAATGACTGGGTCGGTACCACCTCTGCCGTTACCGTCGTCGTCGATTGAATCTCGCGGGTACGTACCCCGGCCCCATGCCCGCCCTCATTGCTTTTCATGGCTTTCGGAGGTCGGTGGCTCTGATTGTCATGGCACAAAAGCACAGGCGCAGGTGCAGGCGCTCAACGGGGCGCACCTTCCAATCGCAGGCAATGCACATTCAGGCAGCATGTCGCTACTTCCTGCTGGACCACCATCATCTCCTTTTGTGCACTTTCTGCTCAATCCCCGTTCCATCTATCCCTGCAGATGACCCAGCCAACGCCCTCACTCGTCACCCTCACTTATTCAGCCCAGATGAATAAAAATGGATTTTTGCGCTTCAATATGACACCAAGGACAAAGGCCTTCCACTGGTCGGGGCTTGGGGATAAGCCCCGTTCCGACCATCTCTTGATTGGTTGGCCAGTCGGTGGGTTGGTTGGATCGGCTTGATGAATTAATTGATTCTTACGCACCCCATTCACTCCTTCAGTGATACTTTCGAGGCTGCCGGTGGTATTTGAATGATACCTGATGTTTTCAGGACAGGGCTCTTTCGCCTCCATTGAAAAAAAAAAAGTGGCTCGGGTCGAGGATGCACCAATGCACAATGCACCACCTCTGTCGTATCGGATCCTCGTGGTCCTGGTTTGATTCGTCTCGTTTTGCTTTGCTTTGCTCTACTTTGGCTTTGCCGCGTCCGGTGCTCACTGCAACCGACAAGCAAAGAGCCGGTGACTGCACGTCCGACAAGAAGCGGCGGCAGCATGGTTTACGAGGCGGCGACGACATAGGATACTCAATACCACCGAACTCCATTGATGCATCATGGGGGCTCCCTGACGTATTGGATTTCCCTCCCACATGGCACGCCACGCCAGCCAAGACTGACTACTGGACTGGCGATGCGCGATTCTCCTCCTGCCCTGTCCGTTCCTGCCCCTCTAACCCGGCACCACGATGCTCAGCCCGGAAGAGACAGTCATTTCCTCGATGCTGCGCACTGCCGGGCACAGGGCCGGAAACGAGAGCCTAAGATGAGAAAGGGATTTGTTGCGGGATACGTCTCCGAGGTAACTCGTGTCGTTGGACAGGTTCTGCCCACCATCTAGCTGTTCTGGAAGTATTGCGCATTCCCCATTCACTCATGGATGTCAAAGACAGGGTACGAATGGTGTGGATTTACTTTCAAACAGTGGGTGCAATGCAGAGTGCACCACACGACACAGCACCCTACGCAGGCGACCTTGCCTGGCATGCACAAACCCCGCCAGACCCAGTGTCGTTAGTCTTTCTTGCAGAGAAACATGTAGGTCGTCCAAGTATTCAGCACACCGTTCAAGCCCCCCTAGCAATGAATGGCTTGCTGCCTCAAAATGTCTTTCCCCGGCTCCTGTGCGGTACCATGTCGGTTTACGAAACTCGGCGCTCTTGGTGCCTTGTCCTTTGTACTTTAGACAGGATTCACATTTCCCCTCCGGTCTTGAATGTATCATATCATGCGTCTGGCCAGGCACCCGACTGCAGACTGGAGCCCGGAATGCGGAGGCCATGTCCCAACAGCAGCAAGCTTCTTGCCTTTTGCGCCCGCCTAGCCGATCTCCCTCTATGGTTCCGAATGGCACAGCGCCGTCAGGTCTCGGCGGAACCAGGTCTAGCAAGGGTGGGTGCCGCACGAGAGATGTGGGTGCTTTTTTTTTTCTTTCACTGGAGGGGGAGGGATATGCGGGTTACGGGATGCTACTTCCCAAAGACAGCCAGAGACCATGTGTCGATTACCAGCACACGACCTCGCGGACCGACGAGCCTGGCTGACGCCGCCGGATACTCTACAAACTAGGACTGGCAGTTTGCGACTGGCTGGGTCTGGGCTTGGTTTTTGGATCACCGCCCGGCCAGCGTCATGGCGGCATGTACGAGGAGAGGTGCAGGGGGTTCCAGGCTGATAAAGGAGCTGGACAGTGGCTTTGATTGACGGTGGTTGAGCGGAGACACCAGCCCGCTTTCTCGTGGCAGTCGCAGGAGCACAATACGGTGACTTTTTCTTGGTCTCCTCGCAAGGGAGAGGGGGCGTCCGCACCTGCAACACGCATTCAGCAGGGTGAGGGGCCTCTAAGCCAAATCAGCCAGTCACTGTCGCTGCTGTCAGATTTGCACCTAACGCAACTAGCATGGGCTCAACCTCACTACACGAAAGCACCACAGTGTTACCATTGTCATATCGACATTCCTGATTTGAGATGGGGGGCCACGTATGCGGCTCCGGATGGGCAAGAAGGACAAAAAAAATCAATGAGATGATTTTATTAAGACAGTATTCGTATACCGGAAACACCAATGATGATGACCCAAACGAGCGAGGTCCGTATTTCTCTTCCAAGCGGCAGCCGGATTCCTTGTCAAGCGCAGCCAAGTGAACCAAGCCAAGGGTGTTCATCCCAGTTGTCTGTGCAGCTGTGGGGGGATCAGGACCAGGGCATTGGATCGAAAAGAAAAAAAAACCTTTGCCTCTGTCCTTTGATCCTTGGGCGGTACGGTACCCTGTCCGGGAATAGCTCCGTTCCAACATCTGTGCTAACCACGAGAGCACCCCCAGGAAAGCCAGACAGCACGGGACATTTCAAGATGAAGCAGGCATTTGATTATACATGGTGGCCAAAATGTTTTTTTATTTATTTTTTTAGGCGCAGACCAGTTCCAAGTAAGATGAGCGCCCCCAAACCTAGGAATAAATGAAAGTGAGCAAACAAGAAGAAGAAGAAAGGGATGAGCCAACGGCGGCGGCGGCGACAAATACGATGGTAGTTGTTTCTGCTGAGACGCCATCAACATCGGGACCTACGGACAGTCCGTTTAGCTTTGTGCGGTTTTGCGTGGTAGGGTACCTTCGAGTGCAGCAACCCACGTTCCTGAAGTGGTAAGCGAGGAATCAAAGTGGAGCACCCGGTCATGGTCGTGGAGCTCTCGACCAGTGTGCTAGAGTCAAGCCAGAGTTAATCAACCCAGGTACCTATGGCAAGCGCAGGTATGTACCAGCACACCCTTGACGACAATGTGGATGGGATGGGGAAATGTCGTAGGACTCAACTCAGGGACTTAAAAAAATGACGAGTGGTCGTCAGATGGGTGATGCAGGGGTGTGGTCTCAAAAATTAATTGTCCAAAGGATTCGCAATGAAGCAACTAATGGTGTCGGTGCAGATGACCAAATGAGAGTTTTGTTTTGTTTTGTTTTTCTATTCCCAGAGACGGCGCTCGGTTGCAACAGCCAGAGGTAGGTATACCGTGCAATGCACCATGCCAACAAAACACTGCCACTATTCGCAGTCTGCAAAGAACTGGTGAGTCGGTCGGACGCCCGCCCATCCACTCTGTGCGCGGTATGAGGGAGGTGTGGGGAGAAAGAGGCACCCAAAGACTTGGCTTGACGATTGCTGGTGGTACGTATCTTTTGTGCGTCTGTCGCACGCAAAGAACACAGGGGCTCATCCAAGGCTGGTCCAGGGAGAGGGGCTTTGATGGAGGCGCTTGAACCGCCCCGCGAAGCCCTGGAGGCGCCCGTGAAAAAGTGTGAGAACGCCTTGAATGGCTCAAGGGACTGCGCTAGGGAGTATGAGAATGACGAGCCTTGAAAGCAGCGAGCCAAGAACCAAGGAGGGAAAAAGAGGAAGAAGTGGGGCGCCTTGGGGTGTGCGGAATTACAGTCACCCATCCGAAAGGGGGGGGCGTGCACTTTCAAAGCCGTGTGTGGTCTTCTCTCCTCTCGTCTCTTGCTGCTGCGGTGTCAGCTGGAGGACGCCACGACGGGCCCTGGCCCCAGCGGAGGGAGAAGGGTTCCAGTGGAGGGTTCCAGCGGGTGGGCGGCAGACTGGCGACTTGGGAGTTGGGATTTGGGGCCTGGCGGGCTGGGCACGAGGGGTGTGGTTTAGGGGGCTAGGGGGGTCTTGGGGGTCCAGGTTTCCAATTAGCAGCACGGCGGCGGGACAGCACAGTGGAGGGAAAGTACATGAGCGAGCGACACGAGAAACCTGGGCGGGCTACCTGAGCCACCGGGGGCGGTACGTACGACCCGCCCGTACACGGGCCACAGACCAAGGGTCGACGGGTACCCAGCTAGCGCCCCTGTGTACCTCTAGCCTGGCTCCCTGGTAGCCGTGGGCGCCCTGGAGCAAGGCAGGCAGGTAACTTAGTGATGGGGGCCGGCCCCGATGGGTTGGCCGCCGCGGCGGGTGTGTGTAATGTCTGAGAAAGGAAGCGACGCTCCGCCAACGGCATGAGAGTCTCCAGAACGACCATCGAGCTACGCCTACGCCGACGTCTACGCACGCAACCACCAAGCATGGGCATGGACTGACTTGACTTGGGGCTACGATTCTTCTTTTCTCTTAATCATCTCCTCCTCCTCCTTTTATTCTTCATGTGCCGATATCCCCTCCTCCCCAATTGACGCACTTCCACGACTGCCCCGTGAATCGCTGTCGAGTATCCTCGCCCTCAGCTCTACGCCATACTCAAGTCACCTTCCCGAGATCGACGACCATCCATCCAACCACTATCGACTCCCCTCAGAAAAAAAAACCTATCAACATCTTCCGTTCTCCTCGTCGATAGCTGCTCGCTCGCTTCCCCTCTCGATTTTTCTCAGTCATGGCCCTGCCTTGTTCACATATTCTCTGAACAAACGCCAGCTGCCATTGTTGCCGACATAAAACCACCACCCAACAACCAGTGGCTTACAGCAACAATAGGGAGGCACTCCACTTACACAAACGCAACAAAAGCTCCAAGCCTCCTCTCTCACCTTCGACTCACCTTGGTGATTTCGCATTTAACTCCACCGCGGCGCTCCCACCTTTGTGGCAAGTTCGACTTGCTCTCATAAACGAGGTCTTTCCCCCATGTCGTTTGGCGTCCCACCCTCGACCTCACTCTTCCTTCCCTCTCCCGTTCACGGCTCTGGCCATAGGAGAGCACTTCTACCACCAGGAATCGATCTTCCAAAGCTTCCCCCTCTCGCCCACAACCTTGCTTGCTTGGGGAGCGGGTTAAGGACCCCGCCGGTCGACGATATGAGCACTGCCTTCCAACCCACGCTGGCTCCTTACGATGGTCATGCCCTGCACAGCTATCCGGCCTCGATGCCTCAAGCAGCCAGGGCAAAAGCCGCTGCCATCAACGATTCTCGAAATCCGCAACAGTACCGCTATCCTTCCCAGCAACAGCCTCTACAAACCCACTCTCAGCAGCAGCCCCTCCAACAGCAACAGGCGCTCCAGGTCCCTTCGATTCCTCCACACGGTTCGGTCGCTACAGTGACACAGTCCAGCTCTACTTCCAGACAAACAACTAGACCATCCACTCCAACGTCAGGGTCCATCACGAGCGTACAAACTGATGGCTCAGCTTCTCGAAGGGGTTCAGAGTCGTTGATTTACCACAGCCTGCAAATCCCCAAATGCATCAGTCCCGCTGGTGGGAATCTGGCAGACTTCGCCGCACAGGTGAGCTTACACAACACCACCATTGATGATCATGTGCCAACTAACATTTTCCCAGATGACATGTCTCTTTTGGTTCGAGTCCATCGAAGGACTAAATCACGCTCAGTCAATCCGCTCCAAGCCCGCCAACGCCCCAGTTCCTCGACTGCCCACTCTCGCCAAGCCCTACGATCAGTTCCGAAAATGGGTGCTAAACGTCTTGTCCACTACCCAAGTGACGCAAAATGTTATTCTCCTTGCTCTCCTCTTCATCTACAGACTGAAGATGTCGACGCCTCAGATTAAGGGCCGTGCTGGCAGCGAGTACCGTCTCCTAACGGTAGCTCTAATGCTCGGAAACAAGTGTAAGTGGCGCACTGCTATCTAAGACACTAGTATGGCCAGCAAGGATCTCTGTACTAACTGAAGTGCAGTTCTGGACGACAACACATACACCAACAAGACATGGGCCGAAGTGTCGTGTTTCGCAGTTCACGAAATTCATGTTATGGAGGTCGAGTTCCTGAGCAACATGCGATACAACCTGCTCGCCACCAAGGACCAGTGGGAGGAGTGGTTGGACAAGCTAGCGTGCTTCCACGAGTACTATGAGCGAGCCGTTCGGATCCCAGCATCCCCCGTCCACGTTCCCTCGCCCACCCACAAAGCCTACCATTCTCCAATCCCATCGCCCACAAGCACGATGCAGCCTGCCTCCAACCTCCCGGTCACGCCTACCATCACCAACAACTTCTCACCGAACTCGAGTCACTCGCAGAATTGGAACACCTACCAGGCCAACACTGTTTCCCCTTTGGCCACGAAGCCCACCATCCAGTTTCCGGTCACCCGCAAGCGCAGCCCCGAAGGAGACGCTGTCGACCACCCAGCAAAGAGGCAGGCCCCTCCTCGTGCTCCTCCAGTCGTTGCCGTCCCAGTGGTCTCCAGACCCGGCAATAGCTCTGGCGAGACATCTAGACTTCCTGTCCCCCACCTTACTCTGGTCACTGAGCAGCTCCCCCAACCCCAGGCTCTCCCAACTGCATTCTCGAGTGGCAATAGATACACTCAGGCCCAGCCCTCCCACCAGATGCCCGCCACAACTCAGGGACATGTCTCCCTTCCCCCTCTGCAGCCTGGCGTCCGCGCCATGGCTACTGTATACCAACCAACTCCTACTATCTTGACTCAGCAGCCAGCCATCCCCACAACGACGGCTGTCACTATGGCCTCAGCCGCCTACACCGCCCACGCGCCTATCAACTTTAACACCCCTGGCAAACATCACAGCCCAGGCAGCCTCGCTCAGTACACCTCGTCACCCATGCCTGATCACTTTACCCAGGCATCTGCTGTGCCCACTCCTCTGGTCCACACGCCCATCTCAAACTCTCCGAGTGTCTACCTCCAGCAGCGACCCAGCCCATACAAGCCGGTTCGCCATGTCAACACGCTGCTGTACCCACCCCCGTCGGCATCTCTGGATCAGTACCACCTCTCGATACCTGTTCCACCGACACAGATGCACTACCAGCCCCTTGGGAGGCGGAACGATCTTCGCACTGGTATCGTGCCCGAATTTCTCGTCTTCAACCGAAGCCAGCACCAGCAGCTGCCTGCCCAAGGCCTTCCCCAGGGGCACTACCCGTCTTAGGAGTGGCGGTTTGGTTCCAGGCATGGTTGGCGATCATCTCCTTGGTGAGCTTATGGAGTCACAGAACTTGAGCTTCGCAGATTGCCTCCGATGGAGGAGGCCATCTGATTGTGTTACTTTAATTTCCCCCTTCTTTTTTTTTGTTAGAATTTTGCATCACATTGCATTGCATGGCATTCGGCGTTGGGAAGGACTGGACTCGGCTGGAATAGGGGCAGGGACGCTGAAAGAGTACTACGGATGCATTCGAATTGGAGTTTTGATTCTTTTTTTTTTCTCTTGCCTCTCGGAAGATGCATCGGTCGGTTTTGGTTGACGGACCCAGGAAGGAAAAGAGCGAGACAGTACCTCGCAACGTATCAGTACGAGGGATTCAGAAGCTGCCTAAGACAGGAGCAGCGAAAGGACATGGATCCACGCGGATTTGCAACCACTGAAGACAGGAGTAGATAGACGCATGATCAGCAATGATAGTGTGCGCGTTGAAATCAACAGGAACCCAATTTATTACCGTTGCCTTTTTGGCAACAGTCAGTGGCTGCAATTACTGTTCGGTTCCCCAATTGAAGAGGTGATAATAATACGTGTGGGCGTGCCCTTTGGGCTTTAGGCCCGCAAGTGTGTGGATTAGCGAAAGGGTACGCTTTTACCGCCTCGTGTATGCTCACAGCTTGTCTTGGTTGTTTGGTGAATATGTCTCGATTTTATGGATGGAATACTGTCCGCTGTTTAATCTAGCTTATCAGGACACCATGCATCTTGAGGATAAGACGTCGCCATCCATAATTTTAGTGTCCTTCTCGCAAACCTGCATCTGTCCATAGGTGGCACTGACGTCGCACTTTTGGTAACCCTCAGGGAACTGAGGTGCAGGCAGCTCAACAATGATGGACGTGATTGTCATAAGCCACCAAACTCGGCTCTTCCATAACACAGAATATTATTTGATAATGTTACAAGGCCGAGGAAATCCAGAAGCAGTGATATCATATTCACGGAATGATGTCATGAAAGTATCGCGAGGACCAGTACGATAGGGTAGCTGACAAGTTCGTGCGCTGAACAAATCGTTGTAGCTAGCTGTACACCGACTCAATCAGTTTGCTAGGAATGTCAATGCAAAGGTAGATACTGGTTGGCCCCATTTGGCTGCTAATGTCGTCATTATAGGGCTATGAATCATGTTGGAGCGCAATCGCACACGCCGGAGGCCAGTCTGTGTTGATATTTGGGTGGTCTGGCAAGGGATGGGTGAGTATTTATGTGTCAAAAATAGATCAGGGCAAGTGAGGCATGTATCGTGTATGAAATTGAAATTGTGTGATCTCATCAGGAACATGTGAATTTTAGGAAGGAGGAATGTTTTATTTTATTTCAGCATGCGCAAACAGGTGCAACGTAGCAGATGCGGCGAGTGTTCCTCCTGATGAAGCGAGTAAAGAGCGGCACGAGTCACAATGATGAGCGCCAGCAAAGAGCAAGCGAGCAAAGCGCAGTCGAATATTAGCAAATAGCCTAGGTACTAGTCGGTGGGAGCGACAGGTTTTTAGAGCGAAACCAGTTCTAGCCCCGGCCCCAGCAGCCCAATGGGCCCCCATAACAGTTGCGCTATACCCTTTTTCTTCCCCAGCAACGACACGGGACCCACGGCTGGAAATAACGGGCCAATGATGCGCCGCTCAGCTGCCCACTGCCACCGCCCCAACGACGGCCCAGCAACCACTTCTGTTCTCTCCTCCTCCCACGCTTGATGCCAACGCCTGATGCCAACGCCTGAAGCGCGAGCAGTGTGAGAGTCGGCAAGCGACATCAGTTTTCTTTCAGCCGGAGACGCACCTTGCGTTTGTTCACTCGCTTTCATATATTTTATCCCGGCCGGCACCCTTCTCTTCCCGACGACCTGACCCTTTTCCCGTGGCCCCCGCGCGCCTCTCGTTTAGCCGCCGTTTCCTCCGGCAAAGAAAGGGGCGCTTTGCGTAACCCTACACGACTGACGACGACGACGACGACGATAAGCCAACGCTCAGAACCCGGGGTTTTGCGCACTCCAGAGCACATCCGCGTCTTTCCTGCCTCCGTCTCCATCGACCAAGGTTGATCGACTGGCAGCATCTGAAAGGCCCTTTTTTTGGTGGAGGACTACCCCTTGCTCAGCCCTGCGACGGATCCTCGGCGCGTTCTCGAGATCGACTCACCCGCTTCACGACGTCGCTCGTTTGTCCGCTCGCTCCTATCCGAAAACCCGCGCCGCACCCGCAACAGTCTGACGACGACACTGCATTCGATTCGACCCTCGTCGTTCTTTGTTACTGACAAGCCCTATCGAATCCAAGAAGTTCAAGTCGAACTGGCCTCTTTTTTTTCCCGCCCATCATGTCGGGATTCGGTGACTTTACCAACATTTGCGAAATCACGCCGCTGCCACTATGCGCGTCCATCGGCCCTGTCCTGTCCTCCAATGGTCGCGTCGGCATTGAGCCTGATTGCTACGCACGAAACATCGAGGTTGCCAACACCATCATTTTCGAGGGTGCTACTTGCGCCATGCACATTGTGGCCCTGCTCATGACTGTTATTATGATTCTGCACATCCGATCTAAGTTCACTGCCGTCGGCCGCAAGGAAATTCTCAGCTTCTTCTACTTGTACATGCTTCTCACCTGCATTTCTCTCGTCGTTGATGCCGGTGTCGTGCCTCCTGGAAGTAACCCGTACCCGTACTTTGTCAGTATACAGAATGGTCTGAGCAGCGCTACCATCACCTGTCTTCTCATCAATGGGTTTGTCGGTTTCCAGCTGTATGAGGATGGCACGCCCATGTCCGTCTGGATGATGCGCATCTGTTCCGTTGTCGCCTTTGCTATCAGCTTCCTCGTCTCCCTTGCAACCTTCAAGAGCTGGGCAGGTCTTGGCCCCACCAACACTGTCGGTCTTTTTGTCGTCTTGTACCTTCTCAACGCGGTCCAACTATTTGTCTACGTTGCTATGCAGATTCTCCTTGTCACGCGCACCCTGCAGGACCGCTGGCCTCTTGGAGATATTGCCTTTGGTATCTTTTTCTTTGTCGCTGGCCAGGTTCTTATGTATGCCTTTAGCAGCAAGATTTGCATCGCCATTAGCCACTATTTTGATGGTCTATTCTTGGCTACCATCTGCAACCTTCTGGGTGTCATGATGGTTTACAAGGTATGTTTACCCATCCCTACTGTGACGGGGGCAAGGTCCGAAGCTAACCATGTAATAGTACTGGGATTCCATCACCAAGGAGGATCTCGAATTCTCTGTCGGCACAAGGATGAACAACTGGGAAGTCAAGGAGCTGCTTCCCGAGGACGAGCGACGAGCTACCGTCTTTTCCGAGGACCCTTACGGCCACTCGAGCTCTTACGACCTCCCCCACTCGCCCAGTAACCAGCGATACTCGACCAAGTACTAGAGCGCTTGACTATGGATCGAGAGGATACTCAACACTTTACGCCTTTGATGAGTCGAGTTGCATTTGTTCTCTTTTTTTATTTATTATTTTTTTTATTCCCTTCTCAGAGAAGCCTGGCCTCATCTTCAGGGTGGTGGCTCGGGTGGGTATGTGCACGCAATGCACTGAACATATTCTGTTTCTTTTCCGGGATTGAGATTGCGTGGCGTTTCTAGGGATCATACCAAGGCCAGGAAACCCGAGGGAACTGGATGTAGGCACTCGAAGGACGAGGCTGCACAGTACCTCGGTATCAAGTCAGGATGGGAGAGAAAGAACCGAGGGGGAAATATCACTGCAGCAAGGAGGGAGGTATGGTTTGGTAATACTCTATGGGGGTGCATTAATAATGGAGAAGAGGGGTGGGCGCCAATCGGGCACCGGAACTCAGTGGTGGCAAGGGCATATATATAAGGAGCATGCTGTGTGATATACGTATACCTTCAAAGAGTAGCATAGTTTTGGTTGCAGCAGAGAATTGAAGCAAAGTTTTGAACCAGTGATAGTTTCCATACCAGTCAGGCCTGGAACGGACGAGTTATAGTGGGCGGATGTGTGCGCGTGATGGGCTGGATGCAGCTAAAATGACATGTATCGGAGCACATGCAATAGCATAAGCTAATCACAGAAGCTGGGCGCGAATGGCCTCGCTCTGATTTGGGCGGCGGACTCCGGTGGTGTGTTTTGGGTCGGGTTGGACAAGGTCAGCTACCCTGATGGGATTTTTTTCTTCTATTACTTGCTCGTCCTCCATTACAATCAAACACTTAAGTTGGTTTGCTGGGTCAAACGCCGGCGGACATTCGAGAACAAGATTAGGAATGGAACTGCATACTAAGTTGGGACAAGTATACGAGAACGACAGCAGGGTTCTGGCCTGAACCCGGCCGGCTATATCTGCAAATTATCTCACTGTCGGACCTAGATAATTAAGTAAGCGGTCTCATAGCCGGAGGACCCTGGATGGATGCATAGTCGGAGAGGTTCCTCTTTTTTTTTTCTTTTTTTTTTCTTCCTCTTTCTTGGCTGTGGCCCCTCTTCTGCACTGCATTGTGAAACGTGCCCATGAGATAGGCCAACGCAATCCTTCCTTGGACGTTGAGGTTCCCACCTCGCTCGACTGGTTCAACTGGTGCGCCCCCCTTCTCCTCGGACGTCAGTGCTAAAAGTCCAAACCGACTATCCTGTTACAGTCCACATGCTAGTGACCTTGTTTTCCTCATGCCCCCTCACGCTCAAGTGGGGCGCTGTCTATGGAGACCAGGGGGTGGTTTCGCTGGGATCCTTGAGCACATACATCGGAACAGGGCAGCAGTGCATCTACTGTACGGGCGCAGGCGATGCAGAGCGAATCGGGCAATGGTTTAGTTTTCGATTACAGCACGTAACTGGTTTTTTACAAATTTTTGTTGGGATCCATACCTGCTGCTACAGGGAAGGCTGTGCAGCGCACAGGCAAGAGTATGTAGCAGTCAGGAGCAGCAGCGTCGGAATACAAGCAACAAAGCAGCAAGGAGGACCGGTTATATCATTGGCATTTCGCGCCGAATTTCCGAAAGCAGATGCGAAACCTGACTGGCTAACGGCAGGGAACAATGGAAAAGCGAGACCGAAGCGAACAGACGGAACGGGGGTGTGTGTGTTTGGTCGTGGACAGGGGTCTCAAAGGGGGGAGGGGCCTTGCGAGCACCGACGTTGGTTGAGGCGTGGTGAAATCTGAGCTGTCGATCCTGGGCTGGGGTGAGGTGATTTATTTATTCCCAGCATCATTGCCCAGGCCAAGGCGCCCATGTGGTCCGGAAGCTTACCGAGTTGGGTTATACTTTGGATGAACTACGAGAAAGGCTATGTTGCGGCTCATGGGGAGGAGCAAGACCAGGTGCACTTTTCCCCGGCCTTTTCACAACCGCACGCATCAGCCGCTACGTCACTTTTCTTCTTCGACTTCTGCTCTGGTGCATGGCTCCAAGACAAAATAGGAGGCTAGGGAGGGATGGAGCGACACGGAAGGGGGGGGAGAGAGAAAGAGAGTGAGAGAAAAAGAAACGAAAAGGCGGTGGTCAGCTTCTGCTGCACCTGCTGCACTGCACCAGACGGAGACGAGCCACCCAGCGCAGCGCAGCTCAGCTGGATGTCCACATACAGTAGCGTAGCGTGGCATCGATAAAGTAACCTGCCCATATAATATCAGTGCGCTACTTTACCACATACACCACAGCGCGGAATCGCGGGTTCCGGATTGGCAGACCAAAGTCCAAGGGCGAATGGGCACCAGGGAATCAAACCCAAAAAACAATAAATAGCATCAACTAATGCAAATCCCTGCCGTTTCGCCCGCCTCGTCGCACGCGCTCACCCAACAATCTGACCGGACAAAAGAAGAATAAAGGAAAAGAAAAGAAAGAAAAAGTCCGCTGCCAGAATATTCTATTCCTCGCTGCCTCCACCCCCAGTCTACATGGGGGGGTTTTTTTTCTTCTTTTTTTTTCCTTTCCTTTCCTGGTGGTACCTCGTAGTTATTAGTCTGGTTCGCTGTACCGCCCGCCACATGATTCGCCAGCGCCCAGGACCCAGCAAAAGCAGGGGGTGTCACGGGTTAAGAGAAATTCACTAATCAGTAATCTCAATTCCCACTTGGATGAATGAGAGAGGGAAAAAAGGCGCCGCCCGCCCCACAATTTTATGTGGTCTTTTTTTTCTTCTTATTCCCTATCCCTCGGCCGCCCGTCACTGGCTTCGGGACCGGGTTCTGTAAGCCTTGGTACGTACATACCTAGACACATATGTAAGGACTGTAGGGTACCTATTAGGTCTGCGCGCTAGCCCATACACCACCCTATGTACCGCCGGCGCGCGAGCCTGTGTACTGGGTTTCCCGCTGATCTCGGGTCATTCAATAGCTCAATCATCCATTGTCACGCTATGCTTGCCCGTACGGGCAGGAGGATCAGTGCGGTTCTTTTTTTGCACCTACCTAAAGCAATTCACGTTTATTTTATTTTATTTTATTTTGTCTTTATGGTTTTTACGAACGCGCGCAAAAAAAGCACGGGTTTATCAGCATTTTCCTTGTGGCTATTTACACTTTAGCTCCGATTCGCGTGTCTTGGCCTGTGTCAGCCTCCATTTCGCGTATGCTCGTCATGGGCTGAGATCCCGGGTTTGGTTGCCGGACTTGTGCAATTACGAGTGTATTTACTTTATTTTATTCCGTTTTTATTAGACTTCCCTTGTATCCTGTGGCATTGTCAGGACTCGGCCCCCTCCCCCATCCCCTCATCTGCCCCGACAGACGTGCGCCACAAAACGCAAGCTTCTTGATGAATCCATGTTGCATTTTTTTTTTTTCCCGCTGGCCTCCGCGTTATCGGTGATGTGATGGGTACGGAAATGGCCAGTCAAAGTCTTGGTTCGTCCCAACCAACAACCAAGAAGCAACAACAGGCCAAGCCAAGCAAGGACCCATCAGGCATGCGCGCCCCCCCTCACCGGGGGTTGCCTCTTTCTCCTTCATCCTCAACACAGGCTACTGCTGCCACCCACACGCTACTCGTCGAAATATAGTCCCCATGGCGGCACGTGACGGAGAGCTCACGCAAAAGGCGACGGGGGTGGCTGGGGGTGAACCTGGAGCCTGGACCCTCGGACAGGGAGCAGGGGTGGTTGAAAAAAAATTATGGCGACTACTCTGTTTCGGCAGAGTACGAAAATACCCTGTCAGGCCGCTCCTCCGGCGGTGTCGACGGTTGCGGTGACTGGTTGGCTCCCGCCGATACCCACCGGCGATGACTGGTGAATGGCAAATGATTATGACTGTTGGTTGTGTGTGTGGTGGCCGTGTGTGTGCAAGATGCATGACGAGCAAAGGAGGAGGTACTGGGCGGTATGGAGTACATGCTGTAGGTACTTACTGACATACAAGCTGGTGGTTGGTTGGCGCTTCAAGGGGGGGTTTAGTGTTTATTTCCTTACTTCTTTCTGTTTCCCGCCCGTCGTCATTGGGCAGCGCGAGGGGGGCGTGCCTTGCAAGGGCAGTATGCCTAGTAGGCGAAACCGACAAAGTATTGGCCTAGCCGCCCGCTAGGTACAATGCAATCAATGATTGATTCATTGTCAGAAAACAGGCGTTGCATGGTGGCAGCGATCCATTCCCAGGATGCATCCTCATGCCATTAACCTAGCTTATTAACTTATTACGGATACAACTATCAGCTGCTGGTGCAGAGTAGCACCGCACCCTACCGTGCTGCATCCCTATCTCTATACTGTATCATATCTCGGATATTATCGCTGCCATATGTCCGTCACCGTCTGGCGCTTTCTGAGGGGCCGTGAGGGAGGGGAGGAGGGGCTTCAGCTAGCTAGGCCCATCAATGTCCCACGTTTGCGCCAGATTTCAAGCCGCAACAGGATAGGCATCGGGGGATAGAAATCGAGATAGGGAATGGATATGGATATGGATAGGGATAGGGATAGGGACATGAACAAGGCCAAAAAAAAAAGGGACGGGATGAATGTCTGATCTGGCCGTGCTTGGTGCAATCGAATATAGTGAACCACCCCCTCCCCAAGTCTGAACCCGCACAATGCCGCACCGTACCGCCTGTTGGTCTTGGGTCTTGTTGCCAAGTCTCAAAAAATCCCGGATTTCGCTTTCTCACACCAACCCAACCGAGAGAGACTCGCTCACGTTTTTTTTCTCTCATCTGACCCAGTGCGTTGGTACCGTTAGAACACCTCCTCATACACACACACTCTCTTTACTCGCTCACTCACAGACGCACACGTTGACTTAATTTTTCTCATCCTCTTTTTTTACTCGCCCCTACCATCCAGTCTAATCTAACCTAACCTAACGAGATACCCTTCCACTCTATCTCGTTCCCTGCATTCTTCCCTCCCTTTGCTCAACTTTTTTTTTTCCCCTTCCCTCCTCTTTTCTCCCCTCTCCCATTACGTCCTTCTCTTTCCCCCTTCCATCATCCGAGCGCAGGCCTTGTCCGTCGCGCCGCCCGAGCTCGTCATTCTTCCTTTGTCACCTACTTGACCGGCACTCCACCCCATCCCCACCTGACAAGGCCGATTCCATTGCCCATAATAGCCTTTCTTCTCTCGCCCACTTATTCTTACTTATTTCTCCGGCGAGATAGCCTCTCCTTACCACCTCGTAAGACGCCCCCAAAACCTAGAAACGACCACCACACCTCCCCCAGCGGTGCCCTTTTTCCTGCCAAAGGACCGTCGTGCAACGTTTCTCATACGCGTTTCTGCGCCGTCGCGTTGCCCGTCCTTGTCGCCCGCCCCCCGAGCGATTTCGGGATCTGGACTCATTTCTTTCGGTGAGGAACCGCTCTCCACCCGGCGTCAGTTCTTTTTTTGGGTTTTTTTTTTATCCCTCCCCATAAGGATCGGCGCCCCGACACAGCGCCAGACGAGCCATTGCAGAAACATCGGCCACAGCTCCCTGCAGGGGTGGGCGCGCGCCAGCCAGGAAAGTGGGCTTATTCTGCGCCAAGGTCAAGGGGGGTGAACAGAGACAAAGCGCATTTATTTGGTCGTTGGGTCAAGACACGCCATCGCGCGGTGCCGTCGCTCGCTCGCATCGCATCGCCAACGCCAAACCGAAAGAGAAGCAGCTGGGCGGGCCAGACGGCAGACGGGGAAGTGGAAAGCTGCACTTTGCATTACCCTCGTGCGCTGCGCTGTACCAAGATCAGCCCGGCCGCGCTTCCAGCGGGAAGACGTTGCTGTTCAATTCCATTTACATCTGCATCAAGCAAGGCCGTTGTGCCATCTTTTCTTCTTCTTGGTCCTTCGTGCCCATTACGTCCCGGCACCTTTCTTTTTTCTTCATCTCCTCCTCCTCTTTTCGTCTTAATCGCCGTCTCCCCCCTGCACATCGTCTACGCATCTTGACACATCTAAGGCGAACGCCCCCCCTCCCCCAACGACCCAAGATTCATTCAATCTCAACTGCGCTTGTTTGCCTGGCTTCTTCAGCCTCGCCGTTCACCTCACTGGCCACTTACGAGTCATCGGCGCTTCCAATCCATCGGCGAATTTTTTTCTCCCTCGGAATCCACTCGCCGCTGTCAATAGGTTCGCATGCAGCAAACCAAGATTTGGCCACCTCGGTCTCTCTTTTTTTTATTTTTTGACAAGGGGCCCGACCATACCCTCACTACTAGGGTGGCGATTAGGTATTAGGAGACTAGGCGTTGTGGACCGCCGCCAAATATTGGTAACCAACAGGCACTAGGGCCACTTGAACCCACTTCCGAACCTGATAATCAGCAAATCCAATACTATTGCCTTCGACGCAATAGGACATCACGTGCACCCCGGAACCACTATTACTCTTAGACTAGCTGCCGGTCTAATAGGTAGCCACTTACACTATTTCCAAATTCCTTCAATCGCATCACCTGCAAACTGTCCCGCCTTTTCTTTTCTTCGATCTTGGTCCACCATGGCCACTGCAGAAGAAGAGGCGGCATGGGAAGCGCTCCCTACCCATGAACACCGATCAGTTTGGAATGACACGGAACGCAACTTTTGGGCCGAGCAGGACCGCCTTAATAAGGCTGCTGACAATGATGCCGAGAAGCACTTCCAGACCACCCTCACCGATGCAAAGGTAGAACTGAGCCACCTGACCGGTCGCCAGAGCCTCCTGGCCGAGTCGCAGCAGCGCCTGGCCAGGGAGCTGGCCAAGGTCGAGGAGGAGCTTGCATCCGTGTCGCAGTCTTGCGATGAGAAGGCCGAGCGCCTCAATCAAGCTGAGCAGGAGTATCGCGATGGACAGCAGGCCCGCTTGGAGAACCGTCGAAAGATCAGAAAGACGATGCGGAAGTTTTTCAAGGAAAAGCGTGGCGAGGACCCGAATGGTGTGGATCCTGAGGACTTGGAGATGGACGCCGTCGCATCAGCGTCGGAGTCGATCTCGACACGACCCAGGGTCAATGGCATCGCCCCAGAACGGAATGGCATTAGGGAGCACAGGGAGCACAGAGAGCCAAGGGATCCAAGGGAAGTTGCAGAGTCGACCACCGAAGATGACGCGAGAATGGAAGGCATAGAGTTGACCAACGGCGACCGCGCTACCAGTGACAGGTCAAGTGTGGATGTCATGGTGAACGTGATTGATGCCGATGGCAATGTCATTGGCCCGGTGGAGCGCATCGAGCCATGGAACCAGTGGGTCGAGGCCATCCAGGACCTCGAGATTCGACGACAAGTCAAGATACGCCGTGGTCGTCGCTTCAACGAAGCGCATCTTGCCACCATTTACGAGCGCACAGAAGCGAAGGGCGTCAAGTGGCTGTCTTGCATGATCCAAGCCACCGGCAGCATCCAAACGAAGCGATGCCAGTCATGCGACAAGAACCAGGGAGCTTTTGACGATTGCATCATTGTCGGCGGCGATTTGTTCCAGAAGTGCGGCAACTGCGAGTGGAACCGCCAGGGATGTCACGGAGCGTCTGGGGACTTTATTGATATTCCAGCAGCCAGGCGACGATATCGACGCAGGGACACCCAAACCACTCAGGATAGCAGCCCTACGCAGCGGGAACACCCCATGACCGACATCCATACTCGTCCTGAGTACGAGTATGCACCTCCACCCGAGAGGCCAGCGCCTCTTCTCCCACCTCCCCCCCCAATGATGTCTTCCTCACTTCCCATGCTGGCCCCTCAGCCTCCTCATGTGCACATGCACGTGGACAGGGATAGGGCCCATCCTAGCACCGAGATGGAGTTGGCTATGAAGGATGGGCCCATTATGAATGGTTCTCATCTTGTTCGCGAGCCCGAGCAGATGCCTACGCCCCAGGAATATCGGGTCACCCCCGGATTTACCCCAGCCAACGTCAACGCGAGAAGCAGGCCCCCGTCGGCAGATCGTCCAACACCTACGTCGATGCACATCGAGCCCTCCCCTCAGCCAACGGAATTCTTTTCTGATGAGGTGGAAGAGATTACACGGGATACATTGGCTCTCAGGCACAGCTGCGGAGTCTACAATTTCCCCGACTGTGTTGATGGAGTGCCGCTGGAAAAGATTGACGAGAGACATCCCTACTGGGAGCCTAACTGGCCCAACGTCCGCACATTGATTGAGCCCCAGCTAGCCAAGTGGCGAGAAAAGCATGCCGCCGCTATTGAAGCAGGTCCCAAGCAGGAGAGGGGTGGTTCATCCAAGTACCAGATAGGACGACAGGTGAATCGAGGTATTAAGATTCTCGAATTTCTCGAGGAGGGCGATATCAGTCCATATCAGCTGCTCAGCAAAAAATACATTTCGTCTGGCAAGGGTGGCATTTGCTCATATGACACCCTTTTCCGTCTCTCTGAGACAATGTCGGAATTGGCCAAGTTCAAGTTGGATATTAAGCCGGTCGAGTGGATGCGACAGCGACTTTACGAGCTGATTCAGATTGAGGGTGCTAGCTTCAACCTGCCTCGAACAATTCACGACTTCTATCACGACCCCAAGCTGACCGCTCTCCGATACAAGCACGGCTACAAGAACATCGGTCGTCCATCAGGAATGAAGAGTGGCCGACACAGCCTTGGCAGTCCCAATCACACGCCAAAGCCTCTCAAGAAGCGCAAGAGCATGCATTCCCTCGCCAGTACCCCCCGTGACACCCCGTTCATGGATCAATCCCCGCTGGCGACCCAAATGGCGCTTCCTCCGGAGAGCCCCTACGCCATTCACAAGCGCACCAAGCTTCACTCTCCTCCCATGGGCATGAGAGACGAGTTCGCGACTCACGATCATTCGGATGCGGACTCCTGGAGCGGCGTTCCTATCCGGAGAAGCGACTATCGCTTGTATCAGGTCAAGACGCGCCACTACACCAGTTCGACCCATGTCACTCAATACTGGACGTGGATGGAAGAGGACCAGTCATTTGAGCACCAAGTACTCAAGGGCCTTCACCCGGTTTCTTGGGGCCTGCACAAGGACCCCATCGATTTCCACCTGAACATGGATGAAATTGCAGAGGTGGTCTGGAACATTGAGGCTTTGCGCATCCACGTCATCATGCGCACCGAAGGGTCCGTCCTCTCCAAGAAGGACGGCAGACTCCGAGGCGACATTATGGCTGCGTTCAAGCGTGAGCGAACGCTGCGACGGTTCTTGAACTTTTGCCGAGAGCGAGGTGTAAGGATGCTAAAGCAGTCAACGTAAGTTATCTACAAAGTCGATTTCAGGGTGAAATTTAACGCGTGCTTTAGTGAAGAACTCGATCGCCGCTGGGCGAGCATGCAGTCAGAGCAACTCCCCGACGAGAACGGAAAACCCAGCAAGGATCTGATGGCCTAGCTTTCCATCCCTGAGGAGATTTAACTCGTTCCCGCGCCAAGGCGTATCGTGCATAAGATGTGCTTGGGCTCCTTTTGGCGAACCAGATGGCGTTTTCTTATCAAAGACACATTAGATCCAGAGACCTGGCCTATCGGGCAAGCAATTTCCTGATAGTCAGCACCTGACCAAGACCGGCTGGCGCTGAGTCTCGGGTTTGGATACATTCGACTTTCGTGTCTGAGTGACATTTCTTTTCTTTCACTCAGCAACACAGTACACACCCAACGGTTATGAGACCGATAATTTCGCTGTACACTGTTGATTCTTTTTTTCAGTCCCTTTTTTTTTCACCCGAAAAGGGTGATCCAGTCTCATACCCAAACTGGAACACGCATATTGGCGTCCTTGTCGGAGAGAGACGTGGGGGGATGATTTGCTGCGCATACGACCCTGGTTGTTATCCCGAC
Organism: Calonectria crousiana; assembly: GCA_013406985.1. NCBI lineage: Eukaryota > Fungi > Ascomycota > Sordariomycetes > Hypocreales > Nectriaceae > Calonectria > Calonectria crousiana. The sequence continues at coordinate 126,602 of VTGD01000097.1, forward strand.
GCAATGTGGCGCAATTACCCATAGTGTGTTGTCTCTCAGTCGTTATTACATTTCTCCTTTGCTTTCCTTAGTTTTTTCTTGAGTCTTTTTTTTTTCTCTTTTTTTTTCTCGGTATTTCCAATAGAGGGGATCGGTGTTATCTGATCCCCAACTGCCAACACTGGACCTGCTATTAGGGAAGAGTTCAAAGACGTTTTATGGTTTCGAGACCGAGCATGGCATGGGAGGGGGAACAAAAGAATTCGGGGTTTTTCTTATTCTTATTTTTGCTTTTCCTTTCTGCCTCTCTTGGTGGTTCATGAAATGAAATGGGGGCTGGGCTGGAGCCGGTTCGGGGATCGGGTTTCAAGGAAACGGAATGGACAAATTGGGGGCGCGAGAGAAATAAATATGCGTCAAAGTAAAAGAGATATGAACGCTTGTGTGAGCTGGCGAGAAAAAATTGCGTGCGAGTGAGAAATCAGCAAACAAGTGCTTCAGCTTCATATTTCATAATGCACTTTTTGAATCCTTCTTTTCTTTTCCTGCCTCGTCCGTGCATTATTGGACTGAGGCGGAAGAGGGTATTTCTAACTACAAGTGTTTACCCATTGTGAACCAATGTTTTTTATCACTAATTATTCTTTATCCAAAGACCCGACCCATCCAAGAGATTGACGCCTGCAAAATGGTACACGCTTGTTGTAATCTTTCCGACATAACAAACCAAAAGCCGTATTCACCTGTATGTGTCATTCATGACCGTCTCCTCAATGACCGTCCACCCATAGCTGCCACAGTCGCGACGCCCTTGCTGACAATGGGTTTGATTTCACCAGTGCCGCCCATCATGCGGTTCATCAGCGCTGCCTTTACCTCCTCTGCGCGCGGATCATGATACTCGAGCTGGGTGGGGCGGGGCAGGTCCTCGGCGGGCGCCGACTCCGAGTCACGCAGGCTGTCGGAGCGGGCGGCGTCACTGCTAGCGTTTGAGACGTTACTGATGGCGCGACCGAGGATCTGACGACGGCGTGGCCGTGGCACAGCTGGATGAGGCGCAAAAGGATCATCGTCGGTGGCGGCTGAATTGTGAGAGGCTGATGTGTTGGTAGAGCCCATAGATCCGATCAGACCAGTCAACTTTGAGGTGAGGGCCTGGCGCTCAGCGGCCTTGGCCTGCTGCCTCTTGGCCTCTTGTGCTTGCTGTTTCCGCCGCTCTTCCTTGGAAGTTTCTTCTGGTGCAGGGTCTTCTGGAGGCGAGACTTGGGCGGCTGCTGTTTTGGCGGGCTCAGATAGTGTTCGAGGCAGAGAAGCACGCTTTGGCGGGGATGGGGACTTGTTGAGGCTCGCATTGGAGACTTCGGCGAGGGGAGTATCAAAGTCTGAATCTTTGGCGAAGCTTTCAGGGGCAGGGTGTGTTCGGGCGGTGGCAAAGTCGGCCGTGGTAAGAGAATCATGGGATTCTGCAGGTTTTGGTCGCGGTTTGGGCTTGTCCGGTGAGTCGTGGTCAAATGCTGTGGTGTCAACGCCTGCCCTAGCTGGCGGCTTGCGCATACTGGTTTTTGAGGAGGATCGTCCAAGAGCCGATTCAGACTGTGTGCGATGGAGGGTTTTGACGGCTGCTCCAGGTTGTGCACCGGTTGCTTGCTTTAGTTTCTCAAGGGGTTGCTGTGCATGAAGTTCTTTGGCAGCCTCGTAATGCTTCTTGAGCTCTGGGAATACAAAATCATCCAAAGGTACTTTGTACCCTGTCGAGATACACTCCCAAAGCCACTCAGCTGAGACGGCGGGAACATTCCATTTCAAGGCCATACGGAGTTTCTCTTTGCGCATCGAAGCCAGCGACTTGCAGATCAAAACACTTGTTCCACGACGAAACTCTCCTTCAAATACGGCACCAAGTTGGGCTAGGCCGCGAGCGACTTGGTTAAGCTCAATGCCGGTAAATGCAGCAGTGCAAATTGTCATGTCGGAGAAACCTGGGATCGGAAAGAGGGGAAAGGGTCGACCGAGGACATGCTCATTTGGATCGAAAAAGGACTTGTTATGTAAACATTTCTCGATGTAATATTCTGTCACAACGTAAAGACCATCATAGTTGGCATGAGGGTGTGTGTCGGGTTGCGAGGCCTGGGGCACAATGAGGAAACGACCTCTCGGTTCTCCTGGCTGAGGGAAGGGACCGAGAGCAGCCTCGTGGAGGAAGGAGCAAATGCTTCCGCCAAGTGTACTTATGGTTTGCTCGAGAATAGTCGTGCGTTGAGGAGTGAAGCCATGAATATAAAAGTAGCAGTGGCCAAACACGCCTTGGGGTTCTTGGAGGACAGGGATAGCGGGCTTAGGCATCTTGGGTTCAGGTTGAGGCTGCTGGGGGATATCGGCTACCTGTTTCTCTTGTTCGTTGGCGAAGGAATACTCTCTGGATGTTGACCTTCCTAGAATATCGCCCCAGAGGTTGTTACGCTGCGAGTTGAGCTTCATACTAGCTGTTTTCCTCAACTTTCTCGGCCCGTCCTCGGCGCCGTTTGCCATGAGTGATCTTGATCGTTTCCCCAGAGAAGCCCGTTTCGGATCCCTCTTGACCCAAGCACCTTTTCCCTGTTCTTCGGCCGGTAATATTGGGTCGAACTTGGCCTCTTCTAATATCATGCCTCGCGCAAGCGACTGGGTAAGCCACTCGAGGGTGACGGCATAAATGCCCCAAGCCTTGGCAGCGACAAACTTTTTGCCTTCGGGCTTACTGACAATGAGATGGGTGCAGCGCCTGGTCAGGTCCCCCGTATACGTGCCTCCGTTGGACGTAATCTGGCGCGCAATTTCCTCACGCTGGTCCCCAAAGCCTGTTAGGCAGATTAGCAGCGATTCTCTGCCGGCCTGGATGGCTGCAAGGTCCACGCCTCGTTTCTCTAGAGGCTTCAGCTGGTATTCGGATTCCAAGGCCGAAAAGTCAATCTCGTCGTCCTTCTTCCATAGCTCGCTCAGAGCCTCGATCCAGGCGGCATCCATGGCCTTGATATCGGAGCGTTCACGCGCGACATGGCGGTACTTGGGTGTGTCGTAGTCGCCGACAATGAGGTGGGTGACGTCGGGTGTGAGGTCGTACTTGTGGACGCCGCCAAGCTCGGCGACCTTGCTGGCAATACTGGTCTTTTGTTGTGGTGGGCATGTTAGCTACATTCACAGCGCCGAGGGCGAGGGACGACAAACCCGCTGTTCGGGAGGGATGCTCGTGCAGCAGACGATGATGCCCTTGAGCGGCTGTGCAGCGTCAAAGGGGATGGACTCGAAGTCGTCCTCGGTGTGATCGGGCGACGCCATGGCAGGTACTAGCTGCCCGAGGTCGCGGACCCTTTGTCTTGTGTTTGTTTGGGGTTGGTTGGCCGGGACGTGAATTTGTCCATCAACAACTTTTTGGAGTAGAGGGTCGCTTGTCCCAAAAGGAACGAACGCGTCCAAGAGGTGCACCGCGTCAAGTGGTCCCGCCCAAGCCACTAATAATAGGCACACGTCATGGCTGTCAGCGGTTGAAGTGGGGGGAATGCACGACATTGACCAGGAATTGACCAGTAAATAATCCGCGATCAAAGTTTTAAACCGGATTGCATGTACGAGGTACAAATCAATTGATCAATCAATTTAATTTTTGGAATGAATTTTTTATTTGTCTTTTTCTGGGACGTTGTACTCTTTTCACGTGCTGGGGTGGATATTGTTCCGGCCGTTGAGCGCATCGAATAAAGAAATCAGAGGAACAAAATAGTATAGGCCTCTCAAATAAATCCCAACTAGAACGACGCAATGATTGATAAAGTAATACCTCCATAATATTATTTCACGCATATCCATATGTTATTTTGATATATCATAGCATTATTCCTTTAGTGCACCTGTTTGTCTACAAAACAGGTCAAACCTCTAATGCGTGAGTTACCTTATAGTTGGTTGTCTCGGTACCAGAAAGCCACTGGGCGATCGGAAATAATTCCCTTGAGCAAAATTTTGGTGTAGAGTCTTATATAAATCATTATTTTATCAAGGTAGGACCTCTGGTAAAAGTGTGTCGTGCGCATCTGTTCTACGACTGAGAGCGGGGAGGTGGGGTACTGGCGTGAGGCCTGACAGTCCACTGTGCAAAGATCAAGTACAATACATACCTGTCTCCGAAGAGAAAATGATGCAAGAGGAATTAGGCGAGTATTCGAAATGTGCTAAATTATTTCAGGTTTTCTGTCATTTAAAATCTACCATTCTCATCCCAATTAAAGACAGCCTGATGACAACAAGGGTCATCCAGTGTCGCGTGCCCCTCATCCATCTACCTGCACCCAGGTGCAAGACTTAGATCGTCTCAGCTGTAACCCACCAAGGCTAACTTTGGACGGTAGATCTAATCTCATACAGATCTACGATAGGGGTCATACGAATATCCTTGTAAATTGAGTATAATTAAACTTAGGCAGGATCGTAGACCTCAATTCGGATGACTTGATTTTAAAAATAAATAAAAAAGCGCAAATTTGGCCCTGGTCAGTTGATTCGTTCAGGCTTGATGGGCTTGTACCAGATGAGCGAGAGATTCATGCATATCCGCGAAGCAAAAGATATAAATGGTATGCTGATTACTTTTTGAACATCTCTTCAGTCTATACACGAAGATGCTACCGAGATATCCACTCATCCATGTGCCCAATCCCTTAACCCTTTGGAGATGCTCAGCTCCAGGAACCACCAGCCCCAATGGTCAGCCACACCTTAGTTATAGTGGTCAAATGCCCCACCGTCAGCAAGTTGGGTACCTACAACATCACAGCCTTGTCGCAAAAGGCTCCATGCATTGATCCAACCCCTCCATCCAACACAAACACACCACGTCCACCTTTCTTCGTCACCGTTGTTTCTAGGAGCCACCCTCGGGCGATATAACTTACTTTTTCTCTCCCATCCGCCATCTGATCTGCCCTCGGCGACAAACCACCCGGGCCTGCCCTCCTCGTCCACCTTAGAATCTCGCCCATCTCGTTCGTGCATATCCTCCGCGACCCCTCCCTCCTCCGCCTCTGCTACAAAAAGTTGCCTCGCGATCCACTCCCGGCAGCAGACCCTCGCTCGGCACGCAACACCAGCAAACCACCTTCCCGACTCACTTGGCCTCGGTCTCGGCCTCGGCGTCTTGCCACTTCGTCTACGAACTCGCACCTACCAACTCGCACAAACCCCCGACCAACATGCCGCCCCCGTCCACTGCCCAGCAAAAGGTGCTCGTCGCCCAGTTTATCGCCCTAACTGGCGCCTCGGACCGCCATGCAACTCGAGTATGTTTCCCCATCTACACCACGCACGCCACATCTCGCTGCAGCACCTCCCCCGCACGCCTTTCCATGACGCAAAAGAAGCATTTCGCGATGGCAGTCGTAAGCGACATCGGGCCGGCGGGGGTTGCAGCGGGGATGCAGTTGACCCCAAGGGTCATCGGATGAGGTGCATGGATGGACCGGACTAATATCGACTACCGCAGTACCTCAAGGCCGCCAGTTTCAAGATCAACGAGGCTGTCGATTCGTAAGTCATTTTCTTTCGTCTCTGCTGCTTAACTGCTTCCCCCTTGCCCCTGGATCCCGTGGCGTCCTGCTCCTTCTCCTTCGTTGGCATCCCCTGTTCGTTAGTGTGGCGGTATTCTCGACCTAAACTCAATCGCCGCCAATCTTTTAAAATTGGGACGCCGACTCAGGCTTCGTCCGTCACGTTGCCAGCATGGATCCGGGCATGGCAAACCTACAGCGCGTCGGGATGCCTTGTGCTGGTTACCTTGTGTTCGTGCTGGGTTGTTCCTGTGGCTGCTATGCCTCCCTCTCCCCGCGTACCAATACCTACAACGCCTGTGGTGGGCGGGTCCACTGATATTCGGCTCACTTGCTTGACGCACAGCAAAGTATGGCCGACAGTGACGCCGATGGCTGTGAAACAACGTCGTTTCCCGCGTCAAAAGGGGGGACGCCTCCGTGCCCATTGCGCGCGCCGTTGCCATTCTATTGCGCCTTTCCCCCTATGAGCTCTCTTGGCTCTTGAGCCCCGTCGATCAATCATGGTCCATTTCTCAACGTCGACGACTTGTCTCCCCTCCTCTCTTGACTGCCCTGCGCCCTGGCCACCCGCCTACCACGGACACATCCCATCTCATCTCAGCCCTGCACCGCGGATTTCCTGATTGAAACATTCCCTTCTTTGCACCGCCATTAGCTGAGCTGAAACCATGGGTTGGAAAGGCGTCAAGAACCACATCTCTTCCCGCGTCATCCCGTCCTGGTCGCTCTCAAGAAAGCCCAGCAAGCAAACCTTGAACGCATCCATTCAAGATCCGTCCAAGGAACCGACAACACGGTACACCATCTCAGCCGCCCACGCGCTTACGCTTGTCTTGAACCATGGGCAAGCTGCCCACCACCAACCCTCGAGTGAGGGTCTCTCTCGCCCGCTTTCTTAGACCCGGCTGGCGCTTCATATATGACACCCATTTGAGACTAACATTCCTGTTCGCGCAGGTACTTTTCTTCAAACAACGATCCCTCGCCTCTAGATGGCAAGCTGGAGGCGCTTTTTGATGACCTACGAGGTATTACTTGTTCTGCCCCAGTCATTGTCATGGGGCATCAGACTCACGCGCACTAGCCGAAGGAACCGATGAGAAGGACAAGCTGGAGCTTGAATCAACCATGACGTACCTTGCCGAGGTGCTTGGTGTCAATCTGGAAACTGCAGAGCTTCTTGTGGCAGTTGAGCTGGTTCAGTCCCCCACGCTAGGTGTCATTGAAAAGAAAAGTTATGTGGACGGGTGGAAAGCCGCTGGGTAAGTTTCCGATTCCGCAACCTTGTCAACCTGGGGCGCTATTCAGAAGTGTCCGTGCACCTGGAACCGCAGCTCTAACCTTTTTCTTTTTCCTACCAGTGCTGGCACAACACACAAGGAGCATGCTGCGTACCTTCAAAAGCAGGCTCAAGCTCTCTCGACAGACGCCGCTCTATTCAAGAAGGTGTATAGACACACCTTTGTTGTCGGAAGGGAAAATGGCCAGAAGGCTCTGTCGCTAGACAACGCTCTGATCTACTGGTCCACCTTATTTTCTCCCCCAGGCATGGTCTGGAAATCAAAGAACCATGATTGGCTGGAGCTCTGGAAGGACTTCCTGGGGGAGAAGTACTCTCGCTCCGTCAACAGGGATATGTGGAATATGACGCTCGAGTTTGCTCTAAAGTCAATCGCTGATGAGACTCTGTCGTTCTGGAACGAGGACGGAGCCTGGCCTGGTGTCATTGATGACTTTGTCTTGTGGTGCCAAGAAAAGGGCATCACCAAGGCCGACAGCATGGAGGTGGACAACTAACTTGAAGCTCCTCTCACTTGGACGGTGTCGCAATTGCAATCACATACGTAATGGACCATGGCAACTATGACCTCACCGCCGACACACGACTTTTTTATTTTCATGGACGACATATCGCACAGGCGCCAACCGGGAGCATGGGCAAAAGGACAGTTTCTAGAAGCGGATGGCGTTGGCCAAGGAGTACTGAAGACTGCTACGGCCTCCAATGAATGAATTTATGTTATGATAGACATGTAGGACCAGAAGAGGAAATCACGATGAGACTACAGTCACCTCAGCCCGAGTTTTTCATGTAGTGTCAATTGGGAATTCGGGTGTCATTTTACCTCTGAAACCTTGGGCGAACTGATATTACAACTGTGCGGCGGCGTTGAGTTTAAGATTGCAATGCAGAGATTCCAGGCTCTAAAATATTTCATACAACCATGACCGCCGGCCCTCCGGCGGTATGCAATTTTATACACGGCATCGTATTTTGATGTGATGCCTCATATAGCCATAGACGTGCGTGGCCCATTTCCCCGTTTCTCCCATGGTCAAATATCCTACATCATGCCGCCTGTTCTTCCATGACCGACTCAGGCCCATTTCAAATTTTGCCCAGTCATAAAAAATATCCGTCTTCTACCTCCTTCTAATCTCTCTTCCTTTATTTACGCCTCTCCTCCTTGGGTCTTCCACTTGGGGGGTCCGAAGCGGGCAATGGTCTCGAGCTTGCCGTCGCCGAGCTTGACGTGGGCGGAGCGAATCATGCGGGGCTCCAGGCGCAGGGTGTTGCGGATGTTCTGGTGGACCTTTGTGGACGAGTCGTATCGCATGACAAAGTAGTGGCCGTGTGTGTGCTTCATCTGGTGCACAGAGATGGGCTTGGGCAGCGAGAAGACGCCCCAGTTGGCGAGGCCGCGGACGACGCCGCCGTTCTTGAGGACGAGGGAGCCGACGGTCTGGGCAATTCTGCAGGTCAATCAGGGTCAGTCGAGTCCATTCCCCGGGGCGAAGCTATCGTGGAGAGGGGGGGAGGTCGTGCGGGTTCGGTCGCGGGTTAAAAACGTACTCTTTCACCTCGCCGAGGTTGCCCGGACGGACCTGGTTTTTCTGTCAGCCAATTGCTCCGCCATGGAACCTCTGGGGTGAGGAAATGGCTCGGCAGGGGGTTCAACGCACAATTGCAATGAGTTCGTAGAGCATCTTTGCGAAGACATCTACAGAAACAATGGGGATGTGGCGTGGGAGTCGGAACATGATATCGCACGAGCTCTGGCAGAATTTCTGGATGGGTGGGTATGCCGATATTTACCCGTGGTGAAGCGGTTCAGGTGTGCGTGATGTGGTGGGGCCGTTCGTTGGAGAGAGGTCAAGCATAAACCCTGGCAAGTTTTCGTCTCTAAGTTGTATCAGCGATTTTTCAGGTTTTCAGGCTAATTCACCTGATTTTTTCTATTTGATATTCATTTAATACCCATTTATATCCAACTTATTACTGTTGAATCGATGGAAGAAAACTATCAACGAAAGAGACTCATTGAACCCGCCTAATATTCCGCCTAGCGAAACGGAATGGTGGGTTGAAACTAAAACATCCTCACTTGGAAAAATAAAATTGGGCGAACGTAGCCAAAGGGAGACGATAAATATTGAATTAAACCCATTTGCACTATTTTTTTTTGTATCAGTACATACAACTCTTGTGATGCCCAGGTGTTTTTCTTGAAAGTTTTGTCATCATCACTACCTGGTCTAAATGCCTGATGATGAGAGCCACGATAGCACTCAAAAATCTGACCTCAATACAAGCATCTTGAAAGGGCTCCGTTCCTCGCAGCTATTTCTCAATTCGGGTTGTTTGACAATATCATGGTACACTATGACCTCACAGAAATTCTCCAATCCGCCGACACCGCTGAAGCCGCGCGAGTTTCCGTCTAGCGGATTTGAGGCCATTGATTCATCTCATAAGGTAGAAGAGGAGATATTACCTTGCTACAGCCAGGAGGATTACTATCCCGTGCGAATTGGCCAGGTTCTTCAAGACCGTTATCAGGTGGTGGCAAAGCTGGGATATGGTACAGGTTCGATCATGTGGTTGTCTAAGGATCTCAGGCAAGTTTTACTCCCTTTACAATATTAACCTGCCGCCATAAACCTAATCATCGACTATCTGAATTAATACCCAGGGACCACAAGTACAGGTCCCTCAAGAATCACATCAACACTCGGGATGATAAGAGGGAGCTGGGGGTTTATCATCATTTATCTGGGATCAAAATGGTGGATCACCCTGGTCAAGAATACGTACGAAAACTCCAGGACTCTTTCAGGTTGAGATGGAGGAAAATTGACCCAATATCGGAGGAGATGATCTATTGTTGCTTGTTTAAATGTTTAAATCATCAAGCCAACACTTGGCAAACAAGTTCCAATCCGAGGACATAGTCGAGATTTTGCTGGGTCATGTGCAGACATCAAGAAGGCAAACCATCTTGGAGAGACGGCTTTGTTCCGGGTGACAAAATTCTTGATGGAGTGATGCTCATGAAGGCATGTCTTTGTCACTGCAGCTTCAGGAAGAACTCGTTGATTTATAAAATTAACCCAGCACGTGGAGAGGCATACAAGTGGGCTCGCCCGCCCACATAACTTCGTGATTCCGTTGGTACATCATAGTGTCTAAAATATTGTACATGGGGTTATCATATTCCCTGGGCCCAATTCCATTTGACTCCTTTTGGATGTTTACAGTTTTTCATTCGACAATGCTCGCCAAATATTCCAAGGAAGCTTCCATCCGCCGGGTTTAACCGCAAATGGATCAAAATCAGCTTGTTCTAATCGTTGCAGATACTGCTGTGCGGGAACGGCCTCTAACAACACCCCGAATCCTTGCTGAACCTCTCTCATATCGTTGCTCTCTTCTTCGTAAAAGTGCTCGCCTTCCCCATGATGCTCAAACTCATGACCTGGATCCTCTCCAGCCTTAAGCCGCTTCAACATTTCCCTCGCGGTGATGAGATGGTCGTTGGCGCGCGTTGCAACTTTGAAGACGGCATCTTGGAGACCCGGGGCGCTGGGGCCTTGGCGGAAAACTTCTTCTTCTTTGACCCCCGCTTCGGCCATTGCATCGAGGGGGAGTAATATTGCCGGATTGCGAGTGGGGGCTTCCATGCCGGTTGGTGTCTCCGTTGGAGGAGGAGGTGCAGCGAGAACGGGTATTCCTCGCAATACAGCCACGATACCGCAAGCCTTTCCGATGTGACTGGCGAGATGATCGACATTCATCGATCGCAGGGGCATGGATGCCAGAGTCGCATACATCAGGGTCGAGCATGTATTCTCGGCATAATCCTCTAAACTAGCCAGACTAGCATAGGGACGGTTGGTCATGTGCTTTTCTCTCGTCTTAACAAGCCGCGAAACCCAAAACTTGATGGATTTCTTGGTCGCGCTACCGGCGCGGGCCTCGAGATCCTGCAGCGCTTTGTGTAGGAGGATGCAGATGGGTTCACGGGGGGGACGGCCCGCAAAGGTTTTGTCGAGGGACTCTTGCCAGAACTTCATACGAAGAGCCCCAATCGTAGGGTTCGATACAACTTCGGGAAGACGAACGAGCTCCAGATTGAGGGTGCGGAGGGCGGCATAGGTGTCTTGAACTGGGGGAGGGACAAAGCGGCGGATGAGGTGCGCATCGTAATCGCTCTTTCTGGAGAAGAGTTAGAATACCAATTGTGGAATATAGGGTCTATTGCGACGCACTGGAGCTGCGTGTAGCAATACCGCCGCGCAGACTCGACATCGGCGTCCGTGATGTAGGTTCGTCGGCTCAGGTGGGCATGAGCTCGGGCGCGGGCAAGCCCTTGAAAGCCCAGGCTCAGGAGCCTTGGACGATTCATCCAGACAATCGAGACGCCTCAAGACTAGAGAAGAGATTCCGAAAGCCAGGATTTACAGGGTAAGCGACGGAATTGGCGCGACAGTGGACGACATCGGCATCGTGATTAAAGAGAGCCAGCCATGGGCGGCGGATTTGCAATACTTCCACTTTCGACCTTAGGCCCCGGAAATTTTTACATGACGTCGAAGCGCTAGCAATCAGCCACTGTAGTTCAGCCACATCCACTATAAACGTCCCCATTATAGCGGTGGGGTCGTTGAAACACGATCATGTGACCCCTCTACGCGGTCCGTCGCGCTGAGAAGTTCCATCGCGTCTCCCCAAGGTTGTAGCCATCTTAGCGGGATTGTCTGGTGGACAGCTCACATCGCCACCGTAACCTGGGTCGTTTTCGATGACAGCTGTCGAAAATGGACTTTGGAGGCTCGTCAGAACCCTCCGTCAAGAAACGGAGGTTCTTTGTCGATCCAGATGAAGCTTCTTCTGATCCCGTGCTCCCTAGTTCACCGTTGCCCCAGCGAAGGCGCTTCTTCAAAGATGAGGACGACACCAACCACGAGGAAACAGATGGAAACAACGTAATCGAACGACCGAACCCTGCTGGACAGCAAGCCCCTGAACCAAACCAAGACCAGTCCATGCCATTTGACAAAGATACCTTTCTGAGTTTCATTGGTGAAAATGCTGCCCCAGGCGTGGTTGAGGCAGTCCAGGCCAACTGCGGCAACAATCTAGAACGAGCGGTCAACATGTACTTTGACGGAACGTATAAGAAGTTTTTGAACAAGAATACTCCATCTTTTCCACTCAACCAAGCCACTCAAACACTATCGAACAATTCTCACACCGCTACCGTTCCCGAGCGACCTCGGACAAGCTTCCCGTCGCGACGAATGCCAAGCCCACGATACATTGGCGCATTTGGTGTTGAAGGATGGGCTACTCGAAGCGGAACCAACCTCTTGAAACACGGTGATGTTGTGAGAATTGAGCGGCACAAAATCCAAGCCCCACAACCAAAGACAAAGGGCAAGGTGAAGGGATCTGTGACGCCTGCGAGGTCAAACAATTTCGGTTCGAGAAAGAACGACGTGATGGTGCGCTTCACGACTCAGAGCGGAACCGAAGTCGGGAGGCTATCAAAGGAAACTGCAAATTGGGTATCAACCTTGATTGATCAAAAGGTGTGCAAGTTTGAAGGAACCTGCGTCTATGCACCCGAGGGTTTACGAACAAACGACACCGTGTTTCTGCAGTTGAAATGCTCTCTTCTTGACTCTGCGTTCCACAGCAGAGCATTTCGACTTGCCGACGATCGCTCGACCGTATTTTTCGAACAAGACGAGACTGGTGATGAGAAACAGCTTCGTCTCAGGCAATTCGCATTGGTCAAACTGCTACAAGAAATCAACTTACAGCCTACCATGTCCAAATCATCAACCAGGGATGGACGTACGGGACTTCTGAAAGCAGCTGAGCAGGACGAACTGAAGCAGCAGGATGCCAAAAAAGTCAACTCGAACGGCAAAGACTCCAATTCATCGGATGAAGAGGAGGGAGAAGAGTTGGAACAGGACCAGCTCGATGCACTATACAAAAAGGCACAGTCTTTCGATTTCAGCACCCCTGAGGCAGAACCAGCTGATACATTCGCCATGACTTTGCGTTCATATCAAAAGCAGGCCCTCTATTGGATGATGGCCAAAGAAAAGGACGAGAAGAGTAATAGGGAGCCGTCCATGCATCCTTTATGGGAAGAATATGCTTGGCCACTAAAGGATGTTGACGACAATGTTTTGCCCAAAGTCGAGGGCCAGCCAAAGTTCTATGTCAATCCTTACTCTGGAGATCTTTCGCTCGACTTTCCAGTTCAGGAGCAACACTGCCTTGGTGGCATTCTTGCAGACGAGATGGGTCTTGGAAAGACGATTCAGATGTTGAGTTTGGTTCATAGCCATCGTTCTGAGGTCGCATTGGAAGCCCGAAAATCGGCAACCGGGATTTCTAATGTAAATCAACTTTCCAGGCGGGGTATGAATTCATCTTCGGTTCTTGATGCGCCTTGCACTACTTTGGTCATTGCCCCAATGTCACTACTCGCTCAATGGAAAAGCGAGGCCGAAAAGGCATCAAAGGAGGGCACCATGAAGATCGAACTTTACTATGGAAACGAGAAGTCGAATAACCTACAGACTCTCTGCTGTGCTGCAAATGCTGCCAGTGCTCCCGATGTGGTTATTACCAGCTACGGTGTCGTGCTCTCCGAGTTTAGCAGCGTAGCAGCCAAAAACGGAGACAAGTCGTTCCACAATGGAATATTCTCCTTGCGGTTCTTCAGAGTGATACTTGATGAGGCTCACCACATAAAGAACAGAGCCTCGAAAACAGCCAGGGCATGTTACGAGATCCAGGCTGACCATCGGTGGTGCCTCACGGGAACTCCGATCGTCAACAAGCTGGAGGACTTGTTCAGCTTGGTGCGTTTCCTTGGAGTGGAGCCTTGGAACAACTTTTCATTCTGGAGAACCTTTATCACAGTACCCTTTGAATCTGGCGAGTTTGTGCGGGCATTGGACGTGGTGCAAACCGTCTTAGAGCCTCTTGTGCTTCGACGCACCAAGGACATGAAAACCCCCGATGGAAACCCGCTTGTGCAGCTTCCTCCCAAGCAGGTTGATATTGTGGAGGTTGAACTTTCAGAAACAGAGCGAGGAGTTTACGACTTCATCTTCAACATGGCGAAGCGCACTTTTTCTGAAAATGTTGAGGCTGGAACAGTCATGAAAGCTTTTACGACAATTTTTGCGCAAATTCTTCGACTTCGTCAAACCTGCTGCCACCCCGTTCTTGTGCGCAACCGCGACATCGTTGCCGAGGAAGAAGAAGCCGGGGCGGCGGCGGATGCAGCGGCGGGCTTGGCAGACAACATGGACCTTGAGTCTCTCATCACTCAGTTCACGGTGGTCACGGACGAAGCATCCAAGGAGAACAACCAAGTTTTCGGCGCTCATGCGTTGGAACAGATCCGCGACGAAGCGGAAAACGAGTGTCCTTTGTGCTTCGAGGAGCCGATGAATGACCAGACAGTCACTGGCTGCTGGCACTCTGCATGCAAGAAGTGCCTGCTGGACTTTATCAAGCACGAAACTGATAGGGCCGTGGCTCCCCGGTGCTTCAACTGTCGCGAGCCTCTTAATAAGCGGGACCTGTTCGAGGTTGTGCGCCATGACGATGAACCCAACACATTCTCCAAGAAGCCGCGAATCAGCCTGCAGCGGCTAGGTGTCAATGCGTCATCGGCAAAGGTGGTTGCACTAATTTCCGAGCTCCGCAAACTGAGGCGAGAGCACCCAAAGATGAAATCGGTGATATTCTCCCAATTCACGTCATTTCTCTCCCTCCTGGAGCCTGCACTTGATCGTGCAAACGTTAAGCACCTCCGGTTGGACGGGTCGATGGCGCAAAAGGCGCGAGCTGCGGTACTGGCGGAATTCTCAGAGCGCAAGGGATTCACGGTGCTGCTGATTAGCCTACGGGCTGGTGGAGTTGGGCTGAATCTGACAAGTGCGGGCCGGGTCTTCATGATGGACCCATGGTGGAGCTTTGCAGTAGAGGCGCAGGCCATCGACCGAGTGCATCGCATGGGCCAAGAGGCGGAAGTGCAAGTTAAGCGATTTGTGGTCAAGAACAGCGTGGAGGAGCGGATGCTCAAGGTGCAAGAGAGGAAGAAGTTCATGTAAGTGCACACCGCGGGAGAGGGCTTGTGGAGGTAGAACTAACGTGGACCACAGAGCTTCCTCACTGGGGATGATGAGCGACGAGGACAAGAAGCTCCAGAGGATTGAGGACATCAAGGAGCTGCTCAGCTAGTTGTGCAAGCGATGGTGTGGCTCGTGCAACGCCACCTGGCTGGTGATGTGGTATATACTTGGTGGTGTATTTTTGGCGACACTTGGCGTGGGACGCATATATCGGCGTTGTGGGACGGGATTGGCAAACATGGATTGGAGGTAGGCAGACGCAGGAGCGGTGTCATTCGCTGGATGAGCTGCAGCCACGGGCTTGACAAAGATGCATGCCGGTCGGCGTGCCCTGTACACGTTATGAAGTTATACTGGGCTATGAAACAACAGGCGGAGGTCTGATCAGAGGGCCTGACTGCAAAGCAATCATGCTGTATAGGGCTCCCAGACAGGGTGCTCCATTGCAGAGTCATTCTAAGCAATCACTGGGTATTTGTTCTGACCACTGCGCTGTCGTGTGCTAGTCATGTTTAGCTCACCACACCAAGACAGGACCGCCTCGTGACCAATAACAGCCATCATCCGCCCTCAGCAACGCCCAACGCCCTCGGGCCTGACTTGCTGCACATGACCTGGTGGATATCTCGCCAATCACGGGCCCATGCTCAGCCTTTTTCGTGCAAATGTATAAGTTATATAAATGAAGGCCAAAATGTTGCGACACGGCGTTTTGGGGGGAGGGGGTTTCTTTCGGAGCAAGGAATTGTGCATTGTTACGCCGCAGCCGAATGTGCATAACACGCAAACAAAGTGCACCACACACACATTCGCGCGCGCCATTGTTTGAGCGGACGGGTTCGGGAGAGCTTCTGGCTTTACTGGGATCCGCCTTTTTTGCTTGGTGAGAGCGAGGTTGTTGATCGACGAGCCTCGCTGCTGTATCACGCTTGGGCCTGGATCGAATTGGAGCAACACACCAAGACCGACGACTGTGGTTTCGACTTTCGGATTTGAATTTCCTTGGGCTCTTTTTCTCATTGTAGCATTATTATTCCCATCCTTTTTACTCCCTACCCATCCTCTATTCTTCGCCATGGACCGGTTTTTCGGCAGCCGCTCCAAGACTGCGTTTACTCGCTCTGACGCGCCGCCCAGAGAATCAACCCGCAACACTGAGAGCGCGAGCTTCATGGAGACGTTGGCACGGAGCCTTGCCAAATCGGCAGCCAAGAGGGTCATGAATGAGGGTCCCAGCAAGCACAGCCGTGCAGGCGGCGACGTTGACCGGCCGTTCAACGCCGAGGACTTTGAAAAGCTCGGAGGGTTCGTGCTTGAGATGGTGAGCACGGTCAAGCAGGGAAACGACCGGCGGCGCGAGAAGAAGAAGAAGCAGCAGAAGGACCGGGAACAGAAGCGAGACCGAGACGGTGAGCGAAGCGGCGCTCGGGACCGTGGCAGGGACCGGGACATGCCGTTTGACGACGCCTTTGGCGAGCAACCGGCTTACGAGACCAAGCGCAGCAGAAAACGCCGTCGTCGTCACCACGGCGATTCTGGAGATCCCTTGCACGTAAGCTTTGCCGAGCCGCTCGAGGGTTTCGATTATGCTCCGCCGAGGAAGCACCGGAGACGCCGTCACCACCGCCGCGACCCCGACGAACCGTACGAGAATCCTTCCGGCCCCGAGCGCCAACCGCCCGTCGTCGGAGCAGCGTACAATCCCGACTCGCCATACGAGCCGTCCTCCGACCGTAGGCGCGAGGAGCGGCGGTCGCACCGGCGCAGGCCCAAGATCAACCTGCAGAGCCTGCGCACCGACCTCGAAGACATGTCGAGCACAATCATCGCGCTCAATGCCCGCA
Organism: Calonectria crousiana; assembly: GCA_013406985.1. Lineage (NCBI taxonomy): Eukaryota > Fungi > Ascomycota > Sordariomycetes > Hypocreales > Nectriaceae > Calonectria > Calonectria crousiana. The sequence continues at coordinate 143,457 of VTGD01000097.1, forward strand.
GCGCCAACCACCGCGACTGCGAGTTCTACGACAAGTTCGTCCGCAAAGGTGGCCGCCTCCAGGAGCGCATCGGCGACACACTAGGCCAGATCCGCAACTTGGAGGAGGGCGGTGATGGGTATGCCTCGTGGCACGACGAGGAACGGCGAGAGCGCAAGAGGAGACGAAGAGAGAGAGACTGGTGATTGGTGATACAAGATGAAGTTGTATTGATTCACGATTTAGACATGTACAGCGACTCTGGGCAAGGCATTTCAGGCAAAGCGTTGTTTTCCTTTATAGACGGCTCATATTGGTATTATTATTCTACCCCCTTCGCTCGCTTATATCATTTCCTATGTTTACTGGGGTATCGCCACGATTTTTTTTTTGTAACGACACAAATTTTGAATACATAGAATTTGAAAGCACGAATATTAGAGAAAAGGGTGAATTAAAAAATAATATTGATATTTTCCCAATAATTTTTGATGTGTGTTGCTTGTCGTGAAACCCGCTTACACTGCTGCCTACACTTGGCTCACCAGCAGTTACATGGCACAGATCGTCAAGGTCAAACTTGGCGACAAAGAATGAAGGTCAGCCTCATTATTACACCAGATCCCATGCACGAGCCCGACAATGTTTGCACGGATCAGTTCTCGGGGAATGTGAAACAAGCGCTCCGAATTTGGAATTCTGCGCGCGTGATGCAGTGTTTGCATAGTATCTGCAACGGGATTTAGCACGAGGAAACAATGGCGTTTTCCTCGGACATGCAGGACACTTTGGGATTGGTCATGACACCATTCAGAAACAAACTACAGATACGAGACGCAAGATCGGCGATGAAGAAAAAAAAAGAGTACAGACCTGCAAGATGGTGGTATATACATGCATTGATTCCTACTACTTGCAATTCATCAACGCACTTCGCTTTGCCGCTGACGCCCTGAATTGTTCTTGGTGACCATGCCAACAATCCCTTTCATGATCAGCCTCAGCCCCATCCACTCCAACTCGCGAACCGAGCCCCGTATCTCTGAGAACTCGGCTCTACCAACCAACCGCAGCAGAGGCAGCGTCGTGGCTTTCCGCGGGCCAGCTCAACTCACAGACGCTGCACACACCTTTGCCACGACATACGGGCTGGCCACAGCGCACCAGCTACACCGGCGCGACTCGAGCTCCAGGATTGGGCTCTTCGGAGGGCTGGCCATTCTCTTCCTGATCCTGGGCGGAATGTCCTGCGTGTGGCGCTCCCGGAGGCAGCGCCGCCAGCGACGTCGTCACTCTGGTAAACGCACGAGGAGCGGCAAGCGCAGCGGAAGACGCACGCACAGCGCGCAGGCCGATGCATTCTCCTATCAGGAGTCGCGCGGGAGCAGCAGCCGGACGAAGCATGCCCGGAGCAGCCACCGCCGCGGCAGGAAGCAGCACCAAGACGAGAGCGACTCCGTTGCCAGTCCCGCCCGCCCTAAAATGGTTTACATCAGGCCGGTCGGCTGCGAATACAAGACGGTCACGCCGCAAGACACCTGCGAGGAATGCCCGGTCCACCGCTGTCCAACCCACCTCTGCCCGGGGGCATTTTGATTGGAGCCGCGGTGGTTTATAACATGGTCCTATTCAGTATCCACAGAAAAACGAGTTGCCGGGACAAGTTGTAGCCAACGTGGATGACAAGGCTGCCCCAAGAGCAATACATTGATGCACGGAAGATGATGGATCAGGGGGAAACTGAAGCCAAAGAAAGCTGGACATGTATTTTAAGCCTTCGTTGCGAATAGAATCATTGGATAGAAAATTACTAGACAATTAGAAGCATAGAAACAAAGAAAATTTCCCAACACCCAAAACCCCACGCTTGAATTCCTGGCCCAAACAAGGTCGTAGCAATGTCGTGATAATCGTAACTGGTGAGACGAGGAAAATTCTGCGAATTTACTCCAGAGACGTCTCCCTACACATTCTGGTGGTAATACATGATAATAATAAAAGGGGGGGATGTTACAAGAAAAGAAATGTGCCTGGGGCAATGGGTCAGAAAGGTGCCATTGGCAAGACAGGGGACCGGAGCGCAGTAATACCTATCGCAACACGACCCTGGGATGAAGCCCAGGGACTTGGGAAAGGTTCAAGGTTAATCTTTGGGGGCGTCTTTCGGCGGGGGGTTGTCTCCGGGCGGTGCCCGGGGCATTGATTTTGATGGAGGCGGCGCGCTCCCGTCGGAGCGGGTCGAGCTTTTGCTGCTTGAGAACTTGTGGCGGCGGTGCCGTCTCCTCTTCCTCTCGAAGCAGCGGATGGAGCGGCCGTAGACGTAGAGGAAGGCGATGACGGCGGCGAGGAAGGCGGACACGGTGAGGGCGACAATGAGGCCAATCTTGATGTCCTGGTTTTTGGAGGGGTTGTCCGAGAACTGGCGGCGGGCAAGACCATCCCGGACGCTGGAGGCGGTATCGAAGAGGAATCCAAAGGCGCTGAGGACCAGGCGGTACAAGATGGACGCAAAGGCCGAGAGAGGCCCGGGGACAGCCGGGTGGACCGCCGGGCCGGTTTGGCGCTGAGCCGCGGGGCCGCGGGGCGGGCTATGGACTGATGGGATATACATCCACACGGACAGGATTAGAGTTGAAGAGTTGTAGGGGAAAAAAAAGGAGAGCAGGTTAAGGAGCAGGGCCAAAGGATCGGTCACATAGGAAAAATATGGTGCGGCACGGCGAGACATAAGACGCAAAAGGGCTTGCTTCGCGCCAGCAGCAACTCCACTCGCAAGAGGACAATTGCCTATTTAACCACGCACACGCACGTACGCACGCACGCACGCACGCATGGGCGCAGGAGAGACTACGCTATGGGGAGAGGAGAAGGCTGACAGGACAGGACAGGACAGGACAGGGCCGGAAAAGACAGGGCAAGACAGGGCGGCAGGTGCCATGGCGTGAGAGGACAAGACGAAGAGGGCTCGAAAGTTGTGCATCGACGGTGCATATGCAACACCTCAACATGGGCTTCGTCGTGTTGCAGAGCAGCAGAGCAGTAGCGCGCGGGCCCAATCACGGGCGGCGGAGAGGGCAGGGCCCCGGTTCCAACCATCCGGGGCTGAGGCGAGAAGGGACTGAACACGTTGACCGGTGGGCGGGCCATGGGTTCTGGCGGGCGAATGGCGGGAGCGAGCTGCTGCTCTTGTGACGGGAACCGCTGTGGCAGAGGGGGCATGCGATGCGATGGAAGCTGTGGATCAAAGGCAGCCCGGTCCGCCTGCGTCTGCGACTACTACAGCGTTGCAGCCCGAGAGCAAGCAGCCCGCGCTCTCTCCCAAGCATGGGCAGGCGAAGCAGACGCCATTCCCAGCGACACCCCCGGACGGAGATGGGGAACGGGGACTAGGACGGGGACGCGGATTGGGGGGGGGGGATGGATGGACATGGGACGAAGCGCAAGCAGAGGAGGTGACGAAGCGTTGGGCGACATTTGGGCGGCAGATGATAGATGGCACTGATATCTGACAGAGGGCACGGGACGGGATTCGACCCCACCTGCTGGCTGGCAGGTCGTCAATCAGCGGTGCATGGCGTATGGCTGGGGACTTAAATTGCCCTGCCCATCCCATCTAGACACCTTCGCTGCGCTAACACGAGGGGATCCTCTGGTGCCCCGCCCCCCACAACCTCGGACCAACAGAAGCCTCCGGCGAGCACACCTCCCCCAGCTCGACGGCCGAAATTCTTCACCTGAAAGGCCCAGATGGGCGGGCTTTCGGTTGCTTCGGCCATGCCATGCCGCCCTTGGGCCGCATACACCTCATTCTACAGATTTTTTTTTTTATTGAACAGGACGGTTTGCTGTCACATGTGCCCCGCCTGCACCGATTCTACCCACAACGACGATCCAAAAGATGACAAGATGCACCTCCACCGAGCAGCGCAAAAAAAAAATAATAATGAATAAATAATGGGACAAATAAAGAAAGAAAGAAAAAAATGCTGAAACACGTGCGGGCCATCCTCAAAGGGGACATCGTCTGCCCTCAATTCCCCATACTGGATCCTGTCAGTGATGTCACGTTTCCACTTACAGCCCCGGAGCTTCCCCTTCTGAGCAAACCACTCCGATAAGTGAATTAACAGAGTCTGACCGCCTGGCACCAGATGCCAATCCATCGTGGACCTACCTCCTAGGAACCATATCCTAACCTAACCTAACCTCTGACCTCGGTTACCCACGACGGACGCTGCTCAGCATGCCGTGAGCTCAACGACTGGATTGAACCGCCCCGTCATCAGCCGCGCATCCGCTCTGTCGTGTTGGATCCCGCCAGCGCAACAACCGTTTGTCTCACAATCATGTCCACTTCCCAGCGCAGCCTGGGCACCATGAGGAGCTCAATGACGAAAGGAATGGGCCGGGGTCTTGTTTGCACTGGCCACGGCAACCTCCGCGTGGCCCAGATCATCTCAATCGCAGCCCAGCCTCATGCACGAGGGGGATAGTTTTACCAAACCTTGCTCATCAACGACGCATTGCAATCTGCACAAGTTTCCCTTTTTTTTTGACCCCCGGCCCGCGCCATCAATGCCGGAAATCACGGCAAATCTAGACAGGAACAGGCATTGAGGGCGGTATATCCACGTTGCACAAGTTCGTCACGTTGACAATCACTACGCTGAGGCCATGTTACAACTGGATTGCACAAGCACCTAGAGCGGAAGCTTAACCAAGATGTGCAAACTACGAACATCTCCCTCCACGATTGGCCCGGCGGTTGCAAGGGGTCAGCCAGTGGAAGGGCAGATACGCTGGCAGTAGATGCCCAAGCTCTGCCAGCGAAGGGCCGCCCCGTCCGAAAGGAGCATCGTGAGAAAAGCATAGACACGAATCTGGAGCGGCTCCGTGCTCTTCCTTTGTGAACCTGCATTACAGATGTAGGTGAGCCGTTTCGGAACTGCAAGGCGGACCGGCAGGCCACCGGGTGAGTGAGTGAGCGAGTGCGCGATAGCGTCGCAAGAGCTGAGGCCAAACGCGGGAGGCTCAGGCCGCCTCATGTTCACGTACACGTGCGACGAGGTTTGACCGGGGTCATTTAAATTAAAGCCAACTACGTATATGAAATGATTGGGGGCCGGATCTGTTTTTTTCCCGGCGCAATGCATCAAGCGGCCACTGATGCAGGCATACAGCAGCCACTGGAACAACACCAAGATGCCATTACGTCGGTCTCAGGGCGGACATGCGTCGGGCCGTCTTTCGGCACAACATGCTTCTTTGGTGGAGACGCTTTTTTCCCCCTTGACCAACGAAACATTTCTGGTTGGACTGGAGGGTAGTCCCGGGTAGGAGCAGTTCGAGAGAGCTGTGGCTGTTGCTGTTGGGTGCGAATCGCACCAACGAGGGGGGGGGGGGGGCCCAACTCAAGGTTGGGCGCGGATGCGTTTGTGCAACCCAACCCAGCCAGCCATGCGCGATCTTCCCATCTCAAGGGGGTCCGTACGCAATCACCGGCTTGATTGGCTCTGGGAGAGACTTGTGGAGTGCGAAAGCACATAGCCATTCATCTTAACTGGGCGGACTTTGTCATACAGTTGTCTTTTGATAATATGCTGTGCCAACCCAGTCACGATTAAGGAAGAAAACACACACGAGTGCACTCACGGTGTGACGGCGATCCGGAAGCAGCAGGTCCCCAGCTGAAACTAGATCCATACAGCAAGATATTCCCTTCTCAGATTAGCTGCCTCGAAGTACATGCATCCGACCAACTACACAGCAAAGGAGAGGCGAGACCTGGACCCGTTTTGCGTCATTGGACAGCCGGTCAGACCACAAAAAAAAGCCATGCTCACGTTGCCGGAACCCGGGCTAGGCGCCCAAATGCAGTTGATCTATGAGATACTCATGCGTCTTTGCCCTGGGAGCCACGCGCTGCTGTTGGCGAGCAGCAGCAGCCAGCCTCGGCCGAGAGCGCGAGGCCGCGGTGAGGCCGGAGACATGCCCTGGCCCAAGCCCCGTGTCAAGCCAACAATGCAGCAAAAGCGCAGGTCCATCAGCACCCGGGACAACATGTGCTACAACCTCCTCCATCGCGTGGTGAGCATGCCCCTTCTAAAGCACGCTTCCTCGAATCAAAACTCTATGCCAGTTGTTAATTCGCCAATCTGCAGCGCAGGGACCCCTTAACTGTCCACAAGCTCCGGGCGCTGCTCACCGGGACGCCCCAGCCAGGGGCGAGACCTGGAGGTGGCTCCGGAGGCAGTCGACGCAGTTCCACGGGCCGGAGCTAGAAGGACGAGGTTTTTGGCCAACATTTATACGTTTTTTTAACATTTCCCGTGTATATATTCAAGCAACAGTGAATTTATTTAAAACGAGTGACGCTACACATCCACCCTTTCACAAGTAACGACTGCTTTATTATTCCACATGGGGATGATGACACTTTGACAATTTGGGCTGCTAATACAACATTCTTTGCTGATGCCAGTTAGCATTTCAATCTTCAGATATGCTCTCAAAGAGCAGGCTGCTCCGCGAGCCGCTGCAAGTCCCCGAGCGCCTCGTCGGCTCGGGCCCGCTGTCGATGCTCGCTCGGCGCGGCGCTGAAGACGCCCTCGAGCCCGTCCGCCTTGAGCTCGGTGCGGATAATCTCCAAAACATGTCGCACCCCGAGCGGCTCGTTCCTTGCATCGGCGTACGAGACGGCAGTGCGCAAAAAGTTTCTGATTGTGCGACCCTGTCTCTCGCGTGTTAGCACACAGCATGTGAAACTTGGTTTCTTCCTTTTAGGAGGGGGAGGGATTTATTCTCGTGACTCACGTTCAGGTTGAGCTTTCCAAGATCTTGGTAGGCGGCATCGACCCACGAGTCATCCACCTTGACGTCCTGGTTCGTCGCAATCAGCTTCTTCCAGATGGCCGACTGGGCCTGCTCTGAGAGCTGGTGGTACGAAATGGTCAGGTGGATCCGGCTCTTGAAGGCGTCGTCAAAGTCCTCCCGGCGGTTAGTGGTCAAGAACAGGACGCCCTGGAAGTACTCAATCTTTCTTAGAAACACTAGTCGCTGTTAGCACCTGGTGTTTGGGGGGAGAGGCGCGGAGATGGGGATCTTCAGGGGGGGGGCAACTCACCTGCAACGACGGCGTTGCGGTCCATCTCGGACGACTTTCGCTTGCACAGGAGCACATCGGCTTCGTCCAGGAGGGAAACAGCATCCCACCTTCTGGTGAGGTAGAATATCTCGTTGAGCTTCCTCTCGAGCAGTCCTGCTTCCGTGCTCAGTTCGCCAGCCTGAATCGAGTACAGAGGTCGTTCGAGGTGGTCAGCCACACTTTCTACAGAAACCAAGTTAGTTTTGTCTCAAATTTAAAATAAAAAATTATTATAGAGAATTTGCTTACCTGCTGTTAACGTCTTTCCCAAACCAGGCTTTCTGTTGAAAAAGAAAATTGTCAGTGTCTGAGACAGCCGCACAAACGCACGGGAGTCAACCTACCCATGCAGCAGGAAAATCAACCCCTGTCCCTTTCCAGGCACCACATCATCAAAGGAGGCCTGGCTCCTGTAACCCTTGACCAGAGACTGGATGAGGTCCTTGGTTCCGCCCTCGAGCTGCAGCGACTCAAAGGCCGTCGCGTTCCACTTGACGTCCTGGAGCAAGTCGCTGAGCACCCACCGCCACTCCTTCTCCCTGAGCCCGAAGGCGGGCACGATGGCCGGGAAGAGGAGGCCAAAGTCCTCGGCCGAGATGCGGAAGGCCTTCCTGGCCGCCTTGGCCAGGGAGTCGAGGTCGCGCCCGTCCGGCTCCGGCATGTCGCTCGGCTCGGCCGAGCTGCCAAACGTCCTGAACTCCATGAGGCCCGCGTTTCCGTCCGGGTCGAACTCGGCGCCGTCAATGTCGGACCAGTCAGAGTCGGACGACGAGTCGCAGTCCGAGTAGTCCGAGTCGGACCCGGCGACGGACCCGGCGTGCGGCGCGTGCCACCCAGGCGGAGGCGGGATGCCGGGTGGCGGCGCCCCCGGTGGCCCTTGCGGCCTCGGCTGATGTGGACCCCGGCTGGGTCCCGGGTGTCGCGGCGGTGCCACGTTGATGATGTTGGGTTCCTTCTTCTCCAGAACAATGCCCCTGGGCTTTGCCGTGGTTCGCTTCCGGTTCGCGTTGGACTTTTCTCCAAGGCTTTCGAGGTGGATGGGCGGCATGGCACCCCGTCTCATGTACGCTGCGCAGTCAATCATGACCCGCTCGTCCATCTGCTCCACAGGGTGTGCGTTAGCAATGCAACAACTTTTTAAGAATCACTGTTTTTTTTCCCTTACTTGTTTTGCAGTAACGTAGGAGTTCTCGAACGAGCCGTAGTAGGCAAAGTCGTGCTGCCACGAGGGGCCATTGTACGACTGCGAAGCAAAGTCGGTAAAGGTCTGGCCGAGCAGCCTCTGCAGGGTGGCGGACCTGGCCAGGAGCTTCTGCTTCCTGTCGGCCCAGTCCGGGCAGTGCTCGACGGGCACCACGGGCAGCTCGGCAATCTTGGACATGCTCTTGGAGTGCAGCGGGAGCGTGTACAGCTTCCTGACGACGCCGGGCTTGGCGCCGTTGAAGCCGATGCGGAACCCCGTGACGCTCCAGCTGTACCCGACGGGCGACTCGGTGACGGCGACGTTGCGGCAGATCCAGCACTCCCTGACGTCGCCCGCGCTGACGGAGAGGAGGCTGTTGGGCGGGAAAACGGTCCAGAGGATTTCGGTGGGTATCTTGCCGACCTGTGTGTACTTTTCGTAGTCGTGCACGATGCTCTTCATGAGGCCGTTGCTCCGGATGAAGTCGTGCAGCCATCCGGCCTCGAGCCGGAGCCTCGTGCCGACCGTCTGGTCCTCAGCGAGGGCCTTGATCTCGCTGCGGTAGAAGAACAGCTCCTTGAAGGGGCTGCTGAGCTTGATGGGGGTGCTCTGGAGGTCGGTGAACTCGTAGCGGTCGACGGCCATCTTTCGGAAGGCCTCGCACAGCGTCTCGGACCGCAGCTCGAGCTCGAGGCGTGACAGGTTCAGGGCCTTCTTCTTGCGCACCCACACCCTGCGCAGCACTATGGCGTAGTCGTCATACTCGGACGGCTGCTCGCGGTCCTCCTTCTTGCCTGTGCTTGGCGCCCACTCCTCGGTCGGCACGATCTGGACGTCTCGGCCCGCGCCTTTCCTGTGGTACTCGACAATATCCGCGAAGCCCTTGAGCTCGGAGCCGTTGGCGGTCTGAGAGGCGGGAAAGTTGATGCCCGTGTTAGTGCGGTCTATCCCTTTTGGTGGGGGTCTCGGATAAGGAGGAGGGGGGGGGGGGGGGTTCTAGGAACATACCTCGACGTCACCGGCACCGAGCTGGGGATCCGAGACCTCAGAGGCCTCAGATGGCACGGACGTGATGGAACTGATCGACATTGGTGTGTGAAATGAAACGAAACAAAACAAAATTCTCTTGTTCCCAATGAGATAGATGTGCGGAGTTGCAATTCAATCTCAAACAAACTACTAAAAAAAATAGAAAACGACTCAAGCCTCAAAATGTGCGACCAGAGGGCATACTATCCATGCTATTAAATACCTCTTTTTATTCCTTTTTGCGGAAAAGAGAAAAAAAAAATTGCAGACGGCATGCCGCGCACACCAATTCGCTTCGTCTCGACGAATTGGCAGCATAGTTGACATGGCGAGCCGCTCCAACTGCATCCCCCACCCTCTGCCTAGTCCCTAACCAGGCAACCTCGCGCAATGGAAGCCTAAAGGAGCTGCCTTTGCAGCTGTAAGCTGACTTGGGAGTTTTGTTGTCCCGAGTCACGGGACCGACACGTCGAGCGATGTTTGTAGGCAGCTCGTACCACATGGGCACCGGCACCGCGGAGCTGCACCAACCCCGAGTCTCGGGTTGAACGGGGTGGGTCGGGTTTCTGGTCCGAGTTTCAATGCAACCGGCCTGGCCTGGGCAGGTCGAACCACGACTATTGTTCGCATCAACTATTTCCTCGCTCGCAGAGCCTCCCCGCTCGTTAGGCGCCCAAACCGTCAAGTGCGGGGCAGGTTCGGACAATAACCCACACCAAGGCGGCCACCCTTGACGACAACCAACTCCTCTCGCTCCTTCGAAACCCAAAAAGCCAATAGTGGCATTACCTGGGGAAAAGAAACAATAGCACCTCATCCAAGAGTCCAAGCTTAAGTTTCTGCCCTTTTCCCCTCTTCCTCTCTTCCTCTCTGCTCAGAAGCCATCCTAGTCGTCGCACCGTAAACGTGCCAATGGTTGGTTCCTGTCCCCCACCATCCCGCCGCGGGCCGCCCCTGCTTGTGGATAATATACCTCAGGCTCGAGTCCTATGGGAAGGACTGCCGTGAAAACCATCTCCTTCAATGCCCCTCTCGCGTGCTGCTGCTGCTCGTCCATGTTGTATCACCGGCGGGCTGCCAGCGAGCCGATAGCTGGGCCGGTTACCTAGTTTGGTCGGCTTCCTCCCCACCCCCTTCACCTTGCAGGAGAGCAGACGAAACCCCAGACTGCAGGGCCCAGGTCAAAACTTGAGACCGGAACAGACAGCCTAGCGCGCGTGCAGGGAAAGAACAAGAGGGCAAACCGACCAACGACAAAGAGAAAAACAAGGATCAAGGGCCGTCGGGAAGCAACTAGGAAAGAAGTCACCAGCCCCGGTCCTGGTGCAACGCGGCGAAAAAGAGGCTGGGCCGCGCCGATCCTCAACCACTTGACCAAGACCGGCACCTCTCGCGTGGCGGAAGAGCCGCAAATCCTCGCATATCAAACTCGTCCCGCCGGGGAAGAAGTGCCGCCTCCTCTGCATAGCGCCGCGCCCGCATCCCGCGAGACGGATCCTGAGTCGCCTCACTCTAACTTTCCCCGCCTTTGCTTAGGTTGCATCAAAGCGTCCAGCGTGCATATGGGTGGTATCATTTCAACGTGCTTGCTTGCCTGACGTACTGTACATTGGCCACACAAGATAGCCGAGGAGGCCCAACTCTCCGAACCCGCAGGGGGCCGCGGCCTCGTCGCCTCTTGAATGGCTGCGCGCTTCACCTGCCTGCCCTTTTTTGCTTTTTTGCTTTCTCCTTGCCTTGCTCTCCCGCTCCTCTGCTCCTCGGCGCCCCCGCCTCAACACCGAAGCGGGCAAAGCTCGACGAGACGCTCCCCGTCCCATGTGGCAATCGCGCATGAACCGCCCGCTAACTCGGTCGCTAACCCCCACGTGGGCCCCCGGGCTCCTCAGACGATCAGACGTATTACAACAGCAAATAGAGAGCTCGTGGTGAACTTACTACTAGAATAGCTCATTCCCCTCCTCCCCTCTCCCCGCCCCAATCTCTCTCTCTCTCTTGATCGATTTCATCCTGAGCGCTTTTCCTCCTCGCCAATTGACGCTCCTGCACCAACGAGAACGACGGTCCCCGAATGTTGACGCCATAACCTCTCTTTCCCCCTCCTCCCCCCCCCACAACCCGGCCAAACAAAAAAAAAAAGAAGCTCCCACCTCTCTCTCTCCCCTCCCGCAATCGCCATGTCCGGACTCCGCAATTCCAATGTCGAGCTGCTGGCGGCGCTGGTCGACCCCGAGGACAACGACGCGAGCGAGTACCGCTTCCTAGTCGACGGAAAACACATCAAGTACGTGACGGTCGAGCCAGGCCTGCTGCCCAGGGACGATCGGACCTTTGCACCCGCGCTCGTGCCGCAGCTCCCCGAGTTTCCTCCGGGCGACTGGAACGAGGGCCGCGTATGCGAGGACAGCCAGTCGCCCAGCGGGCTCGCCTTTTGCAACCTCAAGCGCTCGCGGCTGCCGGGTATCGGCAACGTGTGGCACAAGACGAGCGTCAGCCACCTGGAGCTCCGGCAGCTCGACCGGGTGCGGCAGACGCTGCACCGCGTCGCCCACCCGAGCTTCGACCGCCCCGTGCTGGCCAAGTTTGCCCAGTTCCCCTGGGAGATACCCTACTTCGCCGCCGAGACCACGTCGTACGAGTGGATCCGCGGCCGGGGCATCGGCCCCGAGTTCCTCGGCCACATCCACGAGGACGGCCGCGTCATCGGCTTCCTGCTCGAGGAGATTGACGGAGCCCGCACCGCCGAGCCCCGCGACCTGGCCGCCTGCCAGCGCAGCCTAGCCCGCCTGCACGAGCTCGAGATTAAGCACTGCGACATCAACAAGCACAACTTCCTCATCCGCGAAGCCGACGGCTCCGCCGTCCTCATCGACTTTGAGACGGCCCAGAAGTGCGACGACGCAGAAGACCTCGACGCCGAGTACTGGAGCCTCAAGGAGTCGCTGGAAGACACCTCCGGCCGGGGCGGGGCCGGCATGGCGAGCGACTCGAGCTCCGATTAATGGCAGGGACCAGGGGTGCGAGCTACGCGGGGAGTCTCGGCCCAAGTATTCTTTTTTTTTTTTTTTTAATCTTGTCCATTGTATATATATATGACATATGTCACTTTTTTTTAAGGTTAGGTTGGGTATGGAGACATGACAGGGGATGGGAAATTAGGAACCACGGAACAACGGATATGAGCCAGGGGGTCTCTGGCTTAATGAATTGGAGTTTCTTCTTTTATTAGTTGGCTTTTGGACATGGTTCGTCAGAGTGGACGAGTTTTACGAAATCCATAAAAAAACACACTTTTTGCCAAGTTATTTTATACTCACGCGTGAACAATCTAACTGGCCATGTGCGCAAGTAAGCAAATACCAAGCTTTTTCTCTCTTTTGAACACGCGTATCACATGATGAATATGTGCGAATAATCTTTTACTTTCCAACACGCGTATTGTGAAGCAACATCTCATCAACCAACATTTGGTGAACCAACATATTCAAATAACTTTATTGATCCGTCTTTTCAAGCAAGCCTTACAATGAGCACAGACATCTGGGGAAACATCCTAATGACCAACACATGCATCACAGAAAGGCACAATTTTTTTAATTTTTTTTTTGAAAAAGTGAATTCTCTTCATGTCTATTCACAAAATGGTATCCTGTTTTCTCTTTTTACACACCAAGCCGACACAGTCGGCCTCAGAGTTCTAATGCAGGTCCCCCCTTTCTCTGACCAAAAAAACGCCGACCCTGCTCCCCAAAAGCAAAAAGAAAGAAAAAAATCAACAAGACTCCCCCGGTTCGAAATCGTACATGATGCAGGGGCAGGGCAATGGTATTCTCTTTCACAATATCTCATAAGTGCACGCTTAAGCAATCTGCTGGACGAACTGGGGTCCGTAGCCAGCCTCGCCAAAGAGGGATCCTCCAATGGTGGCCAGGGGAGTTCCGTCGAGCTTGCCGTTCTTGACAATGTCAATGACGGCGAGGCCGTAGTCGCCGTCCTGGTTGCCGCAGAAGATGTAGTCGGCGTTCTTGTTGAGGCTGAACATGCGGGGGATAAGGCCGCCGGAGGAGACGGTGTCGCTGAAGGAGAGCTCGGGGGTGCCGCAGTCGGTCTTGGAGATCTTGAAGTGGGCAATCGAGTCGGTCTTGTTGCCGCTGACGCGGTTGGAGATGTAGAGGTCCTGGTTGTTGGGAGTGATGGCGATCTCACCAGCGGAGGCCGAGGTGGCGTTGGCTGGGGGGTAGGCGTCGCCGTAGGTGGACAGGGCCTGGACCTGGGTGAAGTCGATCTTGTCCGTCTCGTACTTGACAGAGTAGACGAGCACCTTGTTGAGCATCTCGCAGACGACCATGTAGTGAGTGGCCTTGGAGGCGCCGGCAGGGTACCAGACGCCGTGGCGGGGACCGCAGCCGGCGTCGACGCGAGCCGACTCGAGCTTGGTGAAGGCGTCCTTCTTGGAGTCGATGATGACGAGCGAGTCGGTTCCGAGGTCGTTGATGATGAAGTAGCGGCCGGTAGGGTCAACGAGGGCCTGGTGAGGGTGGGCGGCAGTCTGACGGAGCTCGTTGGGGCCGAGCTTGTCGTCGCTCTTGATGGTCTTGAGGAGCTTCAGGCCGCCGTTCTCGACGTTCCAGACGTCAATTGTGCCGTTGCCGTAGGCAGCACCAACCATGCGGGTGCCAGCCTTGTTGAGCTCGAGGTGCACGACGCCAGAGCTGCCGTTCTGGCTGGCCTTGAGGTCGAGCTTGTTGTTGGCCAGGTCAAGCTCGTAGTAGTTGATCTCGTTGGAGAACTCGTCGACGGCGTACAGGCGGTTGGGCGACACAAAGGTCATCCACGAGGGAGCGCCTCGGGAGGTTTCGTTGAGGGAAAAGGTGAACTTCTTCTCGCTCTTGTAGTAGTCGGCAATGTAGATGTTGCCCGTGTGGCCCAGGAGGACGCGAGCATCAGGGGTGGCAGTGTAGCCAGCGCGAGTGTTCAGAGCGCTGGGGAGCGCCGAAGCAGTGGCGGCAAAGAAGGCCGCGAGGCTGGTGGAAAACTTCATGGCGACTGTGGTTGCTCTCAAACTGAGCAAAGATTGTAGATATGTGTTGAAGTCAACAAGGAGAGATGAGTGTGGGGAGTGTGTGAGAGAGTCGACAGTCAATGCCGAGCCAGGAGGAGGGGAGGAAATATGCAGGTGAAATAAGCGTAAAAAGTATTTGACGGGAATGCAATGAGCTTAAAAAAGAACAGACCAGAAAGGGGATGAGCCGAAATGCTCAGGCTTGGGAGGTTGATGTGATGCGCGTGAGGCTGTGGGAGCTGGAACCCTGGGAGAAGCGGCGGCGCGCCGGAGTATATAAGCGTCGCGCCAAAGTATTCATTCACTGAACCGCCAGGCGCATCCCTGCCACCGGGGCGTTTGTTCGCAACTCCACAGCGCCAATCCGTTGGAGTGTGGAGGGCTAGGTTTGCTTGGCACGGGGGATTCACTTGGAACAGAACAGGCGGAGGGCGAACATCAAACCGCCCCCTGTCTCGGGTTCGGTTGCTATCTTGCTCACGAGCGGAGAAGGAGGCCAGAGCAGACGGCCAGCTGGAAGTGTGACTCTGCGCGAGGGAGGAGCGGGTGGGTAGCCACAGGTCCACGGGTCCAGGCCTGTTGTGCCACGGAAACCGTGCAGCCCTCTTCTTGTTGGCTGTTTCTGCAGTTTGAAGCGCTTCCCTTCCTCTTTCTCTTTCTCTTGGTAGCCCAGCACGCGCGCCAGCCACGGGCACGAGCCCAATAGGCCCAGCAGCAAGCAGCAGCAGTTAGCGGGCCGCCCAGCACCCAAAATAACCACTGACCAGTGAATTATCAAGCACGCCGGAAACACTTGGCAGCCAAGTGCTGACAGACCAAGCCTGATTGGGGAGTGGACCAGTGTCTGACAGTGCGTCCAGCCCCCAGGCACAGGGGGGGCTGTGCTCGCCATGTCATCGAATCGGCGACCTCTCGCTACTCGTTCCTGTCTAGAACAAGGAGAGAGAGAGGGGAAGAGAAAGAAAAAAAAACCAGGCTTGAGGGCAAGGGGGGTTGGCCGGGCTCGTGGAAAAGCATAGCCAAAGAAGCGACATATGGACGAACAATGTGTGAACAGGGGGAACACCACCTGGGAGTGAGATGCAGGGGTTTTCTCCATCCAGAGCTTGGTTTGCTCATGGGCTCTCCCTGCTGTCCATGGTTGGCCCAGAAGAATCGGCCATGTTCAGCTAAACGGGTCAACAAAGGAACGAGCAGCAGCCTTGGGTTTCACCGCGCAGCCGCAAACCGCCAAACCCACCGATCTGATAGGTCAGCTGCCGAGCACCACAGCAATCGCTGCCTTTTTGCTGTTTGAGACGGGATGAAAGGGCACGGCGCCATGTTTCCTGTTCACATCCCTTTGTGCAAACCCGCTCTTTTGACTGGATATGCCCACTGTGGACCTGTCCCCCTCATTCAGTCTCCCCTCTTTTTCTTCCACGACGTATTCCTTCCCCCCAGCAGCCTTACAGGGGCAATGCACGGACACACCAGCAGCCCGAAAGTTTGCCGGCGCTTGCGGGCGGCCAGTCATTCGGGCCTCTATCCGAAGCTACCGACGCCGCCCCATCAACAGGGCGACGATGTCGTTTTTTTCTCTTGACGTTTTTTTTTTTTTTTACTTTTGCGGGGTCCAAGTTAATTCCAGGGGATGCAATAGCGTTTGGCAACTCAGCCGTGATCGACAGGCATTCGCACCAGATTGGGAGGCCACCACATTGCGACCTGCATGAGGCCTTTTTCTTTTCCTTCTCCAGACTTTTTTAAACATATCTTTTAAGGTTGTCCTCCGGTCTGGGGACCAACCGGAGTTTTCAACTGAGATTGCGGGGAAGCAAAGTATCGAAAGGCCCGAGTAGAAAAGTGGTCGGTTGGCAATGAGCAAGGGACAATAAATGCACTCAGTCAGTCAGTTGACCCGATTGCATCTGCGCTCTACTCATTTCGTCATTTGGTTCGGTCGTTGCCATCAAGTAACAGAAAGTGGCTGCATCTCCACCGCTCTCCTCTTGGCTGATCCCCCTGGGCGGCTACAGGCACTGTCAACTTCAAACGGCCCCAACCCTGTCGAGATCCGCAATCGCTTTGCCCAGAGGCCGCTTAGTCGAAACGTGGGATCTTGGCCAAGCCAATGCGGCCAGCCCACCATTAAAATTCAGGGTCGCCATTGTCCTGCAGCCATGCCGACTATTGCATGTCAATCACTCTATCGGCGACCTGGTGATTGCTATCACCTCAGGCGCTTGATAGCTCCATCACAAGCGGCTGCGGCTACGACCATCACCAATAGTTGATTCGCATCCGTGCGTGGCCGGGGCAGGATGAGGCAGCCCCAGAAAAGAAAAGAGAAAAAAACACTCTCCTATTCTTGCACCTCGTTCCGAAAATGCCATCTGAGTGAAACTCCAGATCGGAAGTTTGCTGCATCCCAGGTTCCCCAAGCTTTTGCCATGTGTCACTGTCAAGTTTCATGTCAGGGGATGAGCCGTTGATCTCCCGCCCCCCTCTGCAAATCACCATCGCAGAAGGCCCAGCGCGCGCAAACTGTAAACTCTCATCTCCTGTAGCGGTGCGAAGGAATGACGGAAAAAAAAATCGAGGTTCGGCGCATTACGAATATTAGATCATCTCAACAAGGTTGAAAACTTGCTTAAATTGTCAATGCAACCTGTCAGCTTAGCGGTAGATACGAGCTGACGCGGGGCGAGGCTGACATCTCGTCAGACGCTTAAATGAATGTGGCTTGGCACCCAGCCACCGATTGGTCAGGTGCCGCTTCCTCAACACAGCCCACACTGTGCTTGCATACGAGGACAATCCCCTTTCAGAACTATCCGCCTTTTATAGCATTCGCCATTGAGATCCAAGTCTTCTCTCTTGTCTTTATTATGTCAACAAGTGTTAGAAAGCCGCCGTAGAAGCTATTGGCATTCTCGATGATGACCACCAAAGGCTATTTTGCAATGTAGTATAAACTAAGCTCGCACAGAATGCCTTTGTTCAAATCGTTGATCGTTTACCAACGATTCAATCTAACAAGGAAACCATATTTGGATTGGAATTTGTCCGTTTTGGGGTTTTATCATGATGAAATATGCAAGGGGTTCATTGACAAAACTGAGAATTCAAGACTCGGTTAAACCTTGCAGCCTGAATATGGCTTCTAAATATACAGTATGTCACGTGCTGTTTGGTAAATGCAGCCCTCTAGCCATTTCTCAATACGATACAGAACTCCAAAAACTTCCATCTCTGGCTTATAAAGATTGTTGGTATCGCCTGTCATCAGACTGCTGTCTCTCTATAGGGGTCGGTCCATGGCGTTCATAAACACAATCTACCCGATGCTTGGTTGCAACAAATTGCCGAATTCATCTTATAATATAATATAGGGCTGGCTTTATGCGGGTATCGATTAATCCTTGTTCCATTTATTCATCGCTTTTGCGTGTTTCTTAAATTTTTCTCAAGGGTGTTGCACGTCTTGTTGGGTATTGAGTCGAGTGGCAAATTTTCGGCGGTGTACATGTAGTCGTCTTTGACTGGATCGAGACCGAGCAAGAGGCAAGAAACTGCAGGTGCGCGTGTGGCTTAAATCAGCGCTTCCCATCACGTCTCAATACTTACCAGTGTAAGATCGGATGGATGTATCATGCCGCTGTTGTTGCTAGACAGTTGTGTGAACAACAGTCCTTCCCTTGGATTAACTAGAATGTCAACACATATTCTATTTAAAGGGATTTTACTTTCCAGCTAGCTATAATCGCTCTTTTCCTCTCTCATCAAGATCGACAGAATTAATCCAGGTCATTGAAGCTGTATTATCGTTGCTTGGTCGTTTTCTCTGTGCCTCAACAGCCATGTCCACCCGCATACGTTCAATTCGGTAGATTTTCTACTCTCCATCTGAAGTGACGATGTGGAGGGTTCTCTCCTAATCCACGAAAGACGGGATAATTTCCTGTTGATAACCGTGACTTGGAGTTGCACGATATCGTGCATTCTCGGATAAATACAAGAGAGAAAACCCACCCAATCCTCCAATGCTTGGCTCAATCTTAACATGGCCACTGACCCAAGAGGGTGCATCCATGCTAAACCCTTTTCGAGGGTCTCAGAAGGGATTGAAGCATGACTACCGATCGCAACTATCCTTGCACTCATAATAGGTATGGATTCCTAGCGATACGCAAGCTTAGAAACAGGTCCGTTCTTAACTAGTGCGCCTTCGAGAGTTGTACAAAAAAGCAGGTACACTACGAGTCAGGCATTGCTCTGTTGGGGTTCGACCCTTGTCACGAGGTTAAAAAGGTATAGGTCACAAAAATGGAGATTCCGCCTTCACAAAACAACATACCACGCCGTACATCACATGGCGATCCCGCCTCGGCACCAGCGATCCTTCAACCCTCTTCCTCCTACACGGAAAGCACATATCGGATCATCCCAGCGGCAAAGCTCTTGCATGATTGTGGGAGAATACAACAGGGTGCATCGCAGTTGGTGCCTTTTACTTCGTTCATACTGTACACAAAGTATCTCAAGTGTCAGACCTCTTTCAGCCTAGCGCTTCTCTCATCAGAGTGTAAGATAGTGGTGCTTGAGTACATGGAAGAACTGTGATTTAACCTTGAAACCTTGCATCTATCGAGGAGAAAAGTCGGTGCATGCATACTGTTCATCAAAACCCTCCATCGCCTGCCTGAAATGTTGTCGGTTAGTTGGAAAGGTCTGGTAACAAAGTATAACCATTTGTTGGTTCCAATACAAAGAGTTCGTCGTGGGTCCAGTTTTAGCCCCTTTGGGCGCAATAGCCAACACGGAATCACTTTACAACGTTCCACCTCAGCTCAAATGGCATAGGTGCATATCATCCTGAAACATCAATATCGAGACATGACCCTCAAGAACTGAATACCTCATGTCTCGGTTTTTTCGCCAATTTTGAGACTTTCCGATTGTAAATGGCTTCCATTCATCACCAAGCTCTGGATAATAATCTCTCAAAATTCTAGACTAAGCATGTGCCAGTGTTGAATCAGCTCTCACCCCATTGGCCAGGGTTTGCGCATTTCAAGCACGCCTCACATCAGCCCAGCAACGCTCTGGTTCAGTTTGGCATCCGCCATCCGTGACTTTGAGGCTCTGGCCGACACTGGCCCGCCGCCAATCAGCCGCCTCAAACAACAGTCCGAAGAAGCTCAAAGAAGCAGAGCGAAAGTGTTCCGGAACCAAGAAGCAAGCCCGGGGCCGGACAGCCGCAACGGGCCATGCGGGCAGCAGCGTATAACCAGAGTTTCGGCCGTGTTAGTGCGCAGCCTGCATCAACCTCTGCACTCGCCAGTGGCCCATCTATGCCCGCAGCGTTACATGAGAGCCAGAGGCTGGAGGCCTGGTGACAGCCGAAGTCGGGTCTAGATCGCTCTATTTCTCACGTCGTCGCAGCAGCGCGCCCTCCTCGTCTGGCTCGTTTCTTGGTTTCTTGGTTTCTTTTTTCTTTTCTTTTTCTTGTCCTCGCCCTTCTTTACTTTTCTCCTCCTCAAACAGGGAAGAAAACCCGACGCCTCAAGCGCGATGCGGAAAGTGCAGGCCCCCATAAGCAGGCGGCCCATGGCAAAAATTGCCGTCGGCAACGAGCACAGCTCCGGGAACGTCAGCCGGACCAACCACGCGATATCGCACCACACACACCACACGCACCACACGGCGGCCTGCAATGTCTAAGACAGCATCATGTGCATCTCGACACGATGGGCGATTGCAATTCTCCGCAATATTTCCCTCTCTCTCTCTGTAAAACTAGCTAAAAAAAGAAAGATTTCCCCATTCAGATTGACCTAGCGGCTCAATTAACATCTGCCCCCGTTTGACACCGTTTGACTTTATTGTGCTTTGGAGCGTCCATTCAGGCATGCCAGGGGAGCAATTGATAAAGCTATTCATAGATCAACTGTAGACAGCGCTAGGTTGGGGGCAGGTTTAAATACAAAGCAAACGATGCGCGCACGTTAGACGAGAAATAACCACATTCTTAACTTATAGTGACGTGCTTTTTTTTTTTTGTTTTGTTTTGTTTGTTTGTTCTCTGCATAGTCTCTCGTGTGCACAAATCTCCTTCAGAAACTAGAAATGAAGTCGCATCTCTCTCACCATCACAGCCCCTCCCAAGTCGGCATCGGATGCGGTCAGTAAACTGACCTTCTGGAACGCGGTCAACGGCTCAGGATGGCTTCGCTCGACCGCAGCGGCCCGGATGCCATGGACGCCCCTCTCTCGATCCACATCATGCCGCCGGCTGTGCCCTTCCATGCCTCTGCTCCGAGCCATACCATCATCTTCCTGCGCGAGCGCGCCAGCTCGGTGCACGACCTTGTCGACAAGTTCATGCTCTTCCCAGATGCTTACGGCAACCCAATCACTCGATCCTTCCCAACCGTCCGCTGGGTGTTTCCGGGACCGCTGGTCAAGCCTGGGGAGCCGGCCTGCCAGTGGTTCAAGGACGCGGGAGGGGACGGCCCCGGAACCGAAGACGAGCAGGCCCAGAGCCTCCAGAGGTGCGCCTCGTCCATCTGCAAGCTCATTCACCGCGAGGCCTATCACCTCGGCGGCCGCTACGACCGCATCGTCCTCGCGGGCATCGGTCAGGGTGCAGCGGCCGCTGCCCACGCACTCCTCAACCTGAACATGCCCGCTCTGCCCCGCGATGCCGACGATCGTCGCCCGGTCCCGCGCCGCATCGGCGGCCTCGTGCTGTTCGGCGGACGCCTGCCCTTTTCCGGACGGTCCCTGGCGGAGATGCGCGCGGTTCTCGGCATCCAGGGCGCGCCGGCCCCTGGGGACAGCGAGGTTGTGCGAAACACGCCTATGCTCCTGCAGCACTGCGACGACAACGAGGATGTGCCGGTCGCGGATGGGCGGATCCTCTGCGATGCCCTGGCCAGGATCGGGACCAGCGTCGTCCTTCGCGAGTACGTCGGCGGCGGGCGGTGGTTGAACAGCCCCGACGGCATAGAGGATGCCATTGCTTTTCTGGAGCAGGCTCTGGGGATGAAGCGCAAAAACCATGCGAAATCCGACTCTTGAGAGCGAGCGAGCGAGCGAGCAAAGGGGAAGAGGCCAGATGTTGAGAGGCAAGAAATGATACCCATGCAACGGAATTTAATGAATTACGAGTCACGAAACACGAACAAGCTCCAGATAATAGATCAATATGTGATAGAGGTTTGAGGAAGGGGGGAGAGGGGGCAAAACGGACAAAATGGAGACCATGATACCAAACTCGCCAGTTATGGAAACGATTACAGTCACATGAAGATGAAAGAAGTTGTTAAAAAAATGAATATTATTCTTCATTTGCATTCTGAAATCCCGAGAGAAAGAAAAATCTATAGTCGCTTTAAATGGTCCTTTTGCTCCAGACACCCAGCGCTCAACAATGGCAAGAGGCGTCTGCACAAATCAAAACAAACATGATATCAATCTTTGGCCGCAAAAGCAGTGGTGTTACAATATATCGCCTTCCCCCCTTTATTTCCTTGGTTCCTTGGTTCTTGTGGTGTGATTTACCAGGTGAGGCCGACGGCCTTGCCCTCGTACTGGGGGTTCTCGGCGCCGATGAGGTTCTCGTACATCCAGCGGCCGACGTCCTCGCGGGAGATGGCGTAGCCGACCTCCTTCTTCTCGAAGCCCTTCTCCGGGTCCTCGGTGCCGACGCGGATCTTGCGGTCGGGCTTGGCGCCGTCGACCAGGAAGCTGGGGCGGACGGCGACCCAGCGCTCGGCGCAGGCGTGGAGCTTCTCCTCCATGACCTTCTTGTCGGCGTGGGGCACCGAGAGGCCGTAGTGGTAAAAGGGCACGAAGCCCAGCGGCACGTCGCGGCCGTGCTTGGAGATGCCCGTCGTGCTGATGACGGCCAGCAGGGGACGGCCCTGGGCACCCTGCGCGCGGAGGCCCTCGAGGGCGCCCAGTAGCGAGGCCATGCCCTTCTTGCAGACGTCCGGGTCGTCGATGGTGAACCTCTTGGCGTCAAAGGCGCCGCCGATGGTGAAGCTGATCTTGTCGACGAGGGCCGATGGGTTGGCGGGGTTGGTCAGGCAGGCCGCCACCGACTCCTCGTCGTGGGCGTTGCCCTGCTTGATGTGGAGGTTGGCCGGCTTCTCGGGGAAGATGGCCTCGAGCTTGGCGGGGTTGCGGCAGAGAGCGATGCAGGTGTGGCCATCGGCGACGGCCTTCTTGAGGGAGAAGAGGCCGCAGCCGCCAGAGGCACCGATGTAGGCAATAGTCTTGGCGTTGGCGTTGGCAGACATTTTGATGAATGTGGTGGTGTTGGTGTGTTGGTATGTTGATGTGTATAAGTGGGGGTGTAGCAGATTGAGTTGGAGTGGAAAGGGCGTTGGATAGTTGAAAAGTCGTTGATGTCTTGGCTGCAGTTGTTTGGGAAGGTGTTGCTTTGGAGCTAAGATGTGATGATGATGCTGATGATGATGTTCTTGATTCCGTCGGGGCATGGACATCTATTTATTGTTGGATGTGCCAGATGTCGCTGCTGTCTGAATCCTTCCGCCTTGAAACGGCGCGCTTGTGAATCTGAGATGCGGGACAGTGATGCGCCGCCGCCGTGGGGTCACACGGAGGTACATCAGCCCAGATAGGCAGCATAGTGTATCCTGCACATAGATCGCTAACAGATCGCCCGTACCGGACCAATTGTCTTCCCGAGTGGGTCCACCAGGCTTGCGGAGCTGCTCCTCGCGCCTTCGGCCCTCGTTGTCGCCCCCAGCGAAAGGCGCCACGCGAAACTGCGATGCGACGCGGGTGCCGTTTTGGGATCCGTGCCACTCAGCCTCAGGCCAATCGTCGGACTGGCCCCACGGAAGGCCCCGCAATGGGGGCCGTCAGCCTGCGAGGCAGCCCAACACGTCCGGCTGCGAGCACGCCATTGGCCCAGCCCTACCAGCAGCACGAGCCAGTCACTGAAAAGCACTGCCCCTCCGCAGGGCAGCGCGCGCCACAACGACGTCAAGCCCCTGCCGATGCGACGGATAGTCGGCAGTCGAGCCAACGACAATCATCTCCAAACCGCCAGGATTGCCGCTGTTGGGTTGTGATCCATCGTCTCGTCGTGCCTGCATTGCAATCTGTCCAGGATATCAAAGGACCATCTGTCACGTTTCGTCGTTATTTTTTCTTCCTTTTTGCCCAACTTCACCCAATCCACATTGTCATCACTTACAAGCGATGCAACCCCCATCGCCAAGCTCGAAGGATCCGGGCAGACGAGAGCAATCCAACGGGCTCTCAGCACCAACTTCTTTTTTTTCCCCGACATTTTCACGTCATGTCAGGGTCGCATGAAAGGGCGGGGACCCGTCGTCACGATGCTTTTCAGCTGGACGTGTTTCCGGCTAGAGCGGATGGGAGTTGTTGGAGGACCCGTGTCGCGTAAGCAGAGAGCATACTCTTCTTGCCCTACATAATAGCTAAACCAGGCAACGCTCGATATACAAACTGGTGTTAACGGCCACGAGAGCAGAACTGAAGTCCTGATTGCATAGACTCTGACAAGCCTCGTGTTATTCCGTATTGCCGATATGCATCCAAGAAATTGCTTGGCAATATGTAAAACAGCGGCAGGATACATGAACCAACCGACCGTTTTTTTCTCAAACCGCCAAGCCCTTGTTGAAAGAACCGATACATTAAAGTGGGTTTCCGACCTGAAGAGAAGTTCTATGATAGTCACTAGATAATGTCAACCAGTCCTTGGTCTTTACCAGGATATTCTGGTATTGTACATTGCTAAAGAGACATCCCAATGCCAATACATGATAAAATAACCTTACTACTCTAATCTGGGACAGAGCCATCTCACAACTACAAAGAAACTTTCGTCAGCCAGCACATCCACACCAGCGCCATAACTAAGTTTCCGTTTGTGTAAGCGACTGTCAGGTATGTCAGTGAAGGTGGTCAGAACGAGCTGGACCAATCCACCAAACTCCATCACCACACAAAGCATTCGCTTGGGCCATCATCATCACACATCATGTGGAGGGATCAAAACTACACAGCTCGTCAAATTCACCGAATAGGATCAAGGAAACCCTATCTGTCAAGGTCCGCCCTTTGACGCTGCAAGGCAGCGGGCCGGATGCTGCACAGAACCACCACCGTGCCTCAGCCGCATGCGGGTCCAGGCCGGAGATGCTCCCGCCGTATCTGCCGCCACCCGCCATCAGATGCATGAATACACGTATTCGCCATCGTCACGGCCAGCACGCAAGAGAGAGCGCGTGCCCGGCACCCTCGCCCAAGCTACCCCAGCATCATCTTCCTCAGCTCCTCCTCTCCCCTCTCGCACTCCTCGCGCACCCTTCCGCCTCTCCCCTCCCGCAGCCCGACCTCGACGGCAACGTGCTCCTCGGCCCGCATCACCAGGCCGCCGCCGAAGCCCTTCTCCACGCTCAGGTCCGTCCCCGCCGGCACCGACATGTCCAGCGCCCACACCGCCTTAGCCATGACCGTCATCAGCGACCGCATGGTAAAGTGCTCGCCCATGCACCGTCGGCGCCCGGCCCCAAACACCCACGTGCTCTGGCGGCGCTCGTCGTCGTCGCCGCTCGCTGCTGCCGTCGGTGGTGGCCCCAACGGCCCCTCCCCGCCCCGGGCGTAGTAGCGCTCCGGGTCGAACCGGTCCGGGTCCCCGTGCACCGCGGGGTCGTGCAGCAGCCCGTAGGCGTTGACGACGACGTTTGTGCCTCGCGGAATCACATAGCCCTTGTATGTGTCGTCCGACTCGGTGACGTGCGGAAGACCCAGCGGCGTTGAGGGTCTCCATCGCAGCATCTGTTTGCAATAGATTGATTTTAGTAAGTATGTACAATGTACATGCAGCATTTTACATGGTCATATATGACGAGCGGCAGGGGGAGGGGGGCAGGGACGAGAGCAGACGCAGCCCCAACAAAGACGCATCCCTCCAAAAAAAAAAAACTCACCTCCAACAAACACGCCTTCAAGTACGGCATCCTCGCCACGTCGTCGCCCCGTGGCATTTTCCCCCCGCACACTTTGTCCACCTCGTCCCGCGCCCTAGCTAGCACATGGGCGTGCGCCGCCATGGCCACGAGGAACGTCAGCACGGCGGTGCTCAGCGTATCAAACGCCGCGTCCAGCAGCCCTCCTGCAAGCCACTTCGCTTCCTTCTCTGACATGCCCTCGTCCATGGCCCTCTCCATGACACCTGCATACCGCTCGCCGTCAACTTCTTGGCCGTACCCCCGTTCCCGCCTCTTCTCCCGAACCGCCTTCACCTTGGTCACCATCTCGCCATAAAACCCGTCCTGGTGCTCTCTCACGAACTGCGCATCCCGCTTCCACTTCGCCCACCGCGCCGGCACCCACCGCAGCGGCACGACAAAGTCGACCGGCGGGGTCCTCCCGGGCTCCAGAAGTCCCGTGAGCAGCGTCTGGCGGTAAAAGTACGTCCGCAGCAGGTCCTCGTCGATATCGGCCTGTCCCGTCAGCGCCACGAGCGGCGTGCTCAGCGACCACGCCCGCAGATGCTCTCGGTAGTCCGCTGGCCGCTCAGCCAATGCCCTCACGCACCTGGCACTCACGGCATCTATAACAGGCCCCAGGGTCTCGACGCCCTGCGGGCTGAGGAACCACCTCGCGGTGCGCTTCCACCGCTTCAGGAGCCGGTCGTTGCGCTGGAACAGGAGAATCTGGCCAATATCCGGGTCGAAGACGTGGTTCAGGGCAATGTAGTTGTACGGCCGGCCCCCGTACACGCCGCCCCGCCTATCAAACAGCTCGTGGATGTCGGCCGGGTTCTGCAGCACCACGAGATTCAGGGGTCCCGCCTTGAGCCCCAGGATCGGGCCGTACTGCCTGGACCACTCGCTGAACCTGACGTACGGCTTGGACCGCGGGATCGAGGCGAGGTTGCCCAGGAACGGCACGCAGCGAGGGCCCGGCGGGTAGTTCCTCGGCCGGCGAGTTGCGGCGTGCGCCTTGAAGACGAGATGCGAGGCGAGGAGCAGCAACAAGACCAGGGCGGCGTTCGTCCACGCAAACGGCGTCGGACGAGACCCGGGACCCGTTTCCGAAGGAGTCACCACCCCGTGCAACATGGGTTGGCTCACCATATCTCAAAAATGTCTCGGTGGGCGGGAAATACTAACAAACGACGGAAGCAGAAGAAGAAATAAAGGGAGGACACAGTCTCTCATCAATGATGGGGCCGAGAGCAGCAGCAGCAGCAGCAGCAACGAGTCCCCATCTCGCCCATAAATACCAAGGACCTGAACGCACCGCTTCTGCCAAGAGCCTCTGCTCGTTCTGCCCAGCATCTCGTCCGGTCAATATTGAAAAATCTTTGGCTGTTCTGCCCTGCAGCCAAGCAGTGGCTTGCCGACGACCACAGCCCAGGACCGCAGAGGCAGCTCTGCTCTCACCCGCAAGTGGCCAGGACGTCATGCTGTGCCACACCACAACGGCAAAGACATTCCGATATGTCCAATTTGCAAATGCTGGTTGGGCATGGCCCAAGCTATATCCCGTCACCACTTCGGAACCCGACATCTCCAAATCAAATCTCGTTCCAATTATACTCACGGGCACAACACCATCTCCCCCCCGCTGCCAAACGCTTCGTCTGGGATTCAGCCACGGCGTTCGTAGGATGGCAGCTGGCCTGTCGTGCTGTCCCACTGGGGAAGCTTGAAAAAGAAACAACACCTCAACTCTGGTCCCCACATCCAACCACCAGCGCCCACAGGCCGTCAGCTCAAACGCCGTGTTATGGAGTACATCCCACCAAAAGCTTCCTACTTCGGAATGCGAGCCACATGCAATCTGCTTACTGCGCCATAAAGCTGCATATGTAGGGCCGTCCATGTCAGACTATCGATGCCGTACTCCGATAGATAGCTCGCATATGCAGGGCACCCCTACCGAGGGTTACGCAAGACGTACGTCAGCTAAAATCTCCTCATCTCATTTATCAACATGCCCGCTGCAACTGTGGGAACTCGGAACTGCTTGATATAACTTGAAACGATACCTCTTCTTCTGTTTTATTGCTCAGGTACGATGCTTCCTCTAACAAGACAGACACCCTCCCCCGTGACAAGTGACAAGAAGACGAGGACATGCTAAGCCTCGTGCGAAATATATACTGGTGCTCGATAGCCCCACCTCTTAAGGGAATGGACGGCTCAAAGGCCATTACCTCCACTCTCTGCTGTCTTGGCCCAAAACACCAGGCCAGTTCGCCTCCCTTTCCCCCCAAGCCCCAAAGGACAAACTCCAAAAATATATAACCAGAAGATAAAAAAAAACCCCGATACATACAGGGGAGGGAATCAGACACGCCGGTCCAATAGCCTTTCATCAGAATGCAGGCCCATGAAACCGAAAAACAAGGGATATAAAAACCAAACACGGCAATGGAAAAAACAAAGGTCCTCACACAAAGAGCACAAGTGTTGCACCCCACGAATCAGCAAGCGTTCATCTTATCCGAGCTACACCCAGAAGAGAGCACAGCCAGCAATGATGATGGCAAGGGCGCTTGCGCTGGAACGAGTACCATCGCTCTTGCCATTCGAGCTGTCGGAGCTGCTGGAAGACGACGAAGACGAACTGCAGTCCTGGTTGAAGCTAGAGGTGTTGCAGTTGGACGTGTCAGCTGTGCCGCTGCTGCTGGATCCATCAGAGCTGGAAGATCCAGATCCAGATCCGGAGCTGCCGCTGCCGCTGGAAGAAGTGTCATCGCTGTGGTCATTGCCCGAGTTGTTGGTGGAGCCACCAGGGATGGAAGCCGCCTCGGAAGAAGAAGCAGACTTATCCGAGGATGTGCTAGACGACGACGACTTCTTGCCCTTAGTGGGGTCAAGACCAGTAGCCTGGAGTGACGCAATGGTGTGGTCCTTGTTGCTATCAACAATAGTGTCGTTGGTGCCGCGGATGTCACTGTAGTAGTAACTCTTGTTCTTGTTGGTGCCGGGAGGGCTGTTGGCATTATAGCACTCGATTTCAACATCGGAGAAGGTGGCGAAGTAGTAACCGTAGTTCTGGATATCGCTAGAGTCCCAGTTGATCTCACCACCAGCCCAGTCAATGGTGCCCTTCTCGTTGGAAGCAAGACCACCGGGCCACAGAGAGAGCTGCACACGGGCTGGAGTCTGGGGGAACTGGAAGTTCTGGGACGTCTCATTCCAGGTGTCGGCCTTGTTCTTGGAGCGGCCAACCTTGCCGTCGATGAGCCACTCAATCTTGTCGGGAGTCCAGCGGATTTCGTACTCGTGCCAGTTGTTGAAGGTGTCGGAGGCGCTGATGTTGCCGGAGTTGTGGTAATCGGTAATGCCCTGGAAGTAGTAATTTGTCTGGGCTGTACCCAAATCGGCACCAACAAACTCAAAGTCAATTTCATCCTTGACATCAGAGAAAAGGATAAATGCAGTGATGACACCGTTGCCACGGCTGGTCTTGAATCGGGCCTTGACGTTTCCGTACCACATGTAGACGGTGGAGGAGAGCACGGTGCCGACGCTGTTCTTGGGCATGGTCAGGAGGAGGTTGTTGTTGAAGATGGCGGGCTCGCCCTGAGCAACCCAGTCGGCCGAGTCCGAGTCGCCGAGGTAGTCGCCAATATCGACTACACGCTTGAGGTTGTCGAACTTCATGGTGCGGTCCTTGCAAACGGGACCGGGAAGACAGGCATCGAGCGAAAAGGATGACTGGGGGTCGCAGCCACCCAGGCAGTAGGCGCCAACACCACACTCACCATAAGCTATGAGCAACGTCAGTTATAGCTCTTCCACAGGCTTTTGCCGAAAGGGTCAAGGGATGCATACTGGAGCAGCAGGGTGTCTCTTTGGGGCACTTGGTGTTCTTGTTACAGGTGGCAGCAGCTGCGACAGAGCTGACGCCGACCATGGCGGCCAGAGCAAGAGAAGGCAACATTGTGAATATGTTTGGCGCGAAATTTGCCTTGAGAAAGAAGGAAAACCCGAATGGTGAGTCAGAATCGATATACCACGCGGCAAATCAAGAATTGTCGATGCAGGCGAAAAGTCGTCGAGACAAAAACCAACAGAGGTAGTATCAAAATTAAATCTTATGTACTAGATATTAATAAGTTTGTTCAAGGCAGGATCCAGGAAGCGAGAGTTGGAGGTGACTGCCGATTGCGCAAGATCCCAAGCAAGCGAGTGAATTGGGAGGACGAGGGCAGATCGGGTGATATGCGATGCGACACAACGAGTGAGTCGAGTCGGACGGGAAAGGAAAAAAGAAAACAAGACAACAAGCGTCTGTTTACTTTTCCTTTGAAGCTGGAATGCTGGACTGCGGGCCGCAAACCGTTTGCTGGTCGGAGTAAATTCCTTCGAGGTGAGCCACGCGATGAGCAAGCTGCTAATTTCTTTGCGGCGACGGGGGCCTGAGCTTCCGGTCAACGACAGCGACGAACCAGTTTGGCGTGCGCGATAGTTTAATGCAACCAAGTCGAGCAAGCGAACGGAGGCTCGAGCTGATCGTGGTGTTTGGGAAAGAGAGTTGGGCGAGCGAGAGGTATTGTATGCTGGTGACACGGGAAGAAGAAGGGGCGAGGGAGGCTGTCGAACGGCTACTCTCCTCCTTCAACTAGCGAGTGGCGTGAAATAGGAATCCACCAGGTTATCGGACGACAACGAGGGCGATAACAATAGCAACGGTAACAATAATCACCCCAAGAGATTAATGCCTACTATGAGCAAAACAGAGATGGAAACGACGGCAGCCCAAGTATGCAGAGCGCGCGCCAGAAACGACTGTCGGGGGTGGCAGGGGGTGTAGGGGAGAGTAGAGGAGGGAGAGAAGAGGGAGGGAGGAGAGGGTAGGTGAAGGGGAACTGGGAACGGGCAAGGAGATAATGGCGAGATTGAGTTACGCTCTGTCCCAAGATGGGATGGAGTTGCCCCCCCCCCCCCCAAACCCACCCTTGCCTCCAGCCCTACTCTAGGCTTAAGCACCTTAAACTCTCATTATCTCGCTGGCAGGAAATGCGAATGGCCCCGTTGAGTCGCTTGTGCCCAGTCCCAAACCAGCGAAGACGCTGGACCAGAGGAGCAGGAGCTCCAGACAGCTTGGCAGAAAACCGGGGCATCACGCGCAGCCCGGCCAATCGCAGGCACGGCGGCCGACGAACCCCTGGTCTCGTCTGGTTCATGACTGGTCTACGACTGGTCTTGGCCTCGACCAGGTCGTAAATGGAGCGAAAATAATTTGCCTATCCGAGTTCTGCAAGCACGAGGCTTACCCTTTTCGTCTAGCCCCCTTATAGTTCCGACGTGGAGAATGCTCGGCCGGGTAGCGCTCCTCTCCCGAGCAGCAGGTGGACCAAGGTTTTGCCAGCCCGCAGGCCACGCGGGAAATACGGCGCCATGTACAGCATATTGCGCCTCGGTGCTTCGAAAGAGGTTCGCCAGTAGTGCCCGACGCTAGGTACGTGGTGCCGGCTAAAAGCAAGCAGAAAAATTACTGCAATGTCAGCCAGAGACACACACCAAAGACAAAAAACAAAGCCGAGAGACAAGCGCAGCGTCCACGGGTGGTGCGCGAGACGGTGAGGAGCCAGTGAAGGGGGAGACAAAGAGCTCCCTGCTGCTTGCCTAATCGGGAACCCTCACCCGTCGGGGCCACACGAGGATCCCAAGGGACCCCAGCCCAACCAGCACCATCAGTCGACCATCATTGACAAACTCGGCCTCTGCCCAATCCTTCACAATACGAGCGGTTCCAGATCCAGTGCGCACCACCTGACAAGCCAGCCAAGAAAACCAAGCAGCACCACCAAAGGGGAGATTGCGTGGCGTCGGCGCCCACCCACACACCAAGCCTACGGGCCCCAAGACAAGCCACAATCAACAGCAAAGGGGAGAACAGGCCCGCCAGCGCGCAAGGCTTTCTTTGATCGAACTCGAATTCCCATCGAAGACCTCACTCTCCCCCAGGCAAGCGCCGTCTACCGGCTGCCCATGCTTTCCCATGCCCAATCCCGCTCGCCCAATGGCAGGCTCCATGGCAGCTCGGCACGTCGCGGCACCGCTAGCTCCCACAAGGCAGAGGTGCAAATAGATCCACGGAGTCCGGTGCTATGTGATGTGATGCGATGCGCTGCAGCCTACCCTCCCAATACGAACAGCAATCATTGCCAGTATTAGCCAGCCCAAACGTCCCGCGGGTGCTCCACTGCGCGGTTTACCATTGAAGATTCCTCCCAGATGTGTCGCCGACGAGCCAAAATCCGTTGATTGAAGACAAAAATCAAACAGACTGATTCAACAGCGCTACCGATCGCGATAACTCCGAAAGTCCAGCTCTGGCTCCAGCACACATGCGCGCGCGCGCACACACACACACACACACACACCTCAATCAATACCGCATCGCGACTAGCGCTGCACAATCCTGAAATCCCCTCTGCCCTTGCTGCTCTTCCTTTGCCCCTATCGTTTAATGCCATCCCTCGCGTGACTGCATTTTTAGCTCGGTGGCCGCTCGCTCTCCGGGCTCCCCGCACGTTGCTACGAACCCACCGGACCTTTACGATGGTCCTGGGCCAGTTGGCGCCAGGACCACCGCTGCCTGCTACTGGCTGCCTGCCAGCCCGTTAGCGAGCCCTGGTCAGGCCTTGGTCTGGCCCCTTCGAGTCCCGGGCCCTTACCAAGATAAGCAGCTGTTGGCAGATTGACTCGAAATCGACCTCAGCCGCGCAGCATTCCGCCTAGTCGAGAGTCCGGTCGAGTCAAGTCAGGTCCAACCCGTGTGCCACAATCACGCCTCCCTCAGGGTCCAAATCCAGATGGCAGAGTCAAGGAAACCACTTTATGCAAGGCTGTCAGCGCATTTCCACCATTGGCCTGTCATTGGTTTTCAATACATCGCACCCAGATCTCGAACCAGCTGCGCCATCTCTGCACCGGAATCCGTCACCCTCTTATCAAGGTCATGTAGGCGTACAGATCCCGTGCTGCCCATGGGGCACCTTTGCCACATACTAGCTTTGTGTCACGTAGAGTGTTCGCAACACAGACACACACCTGTTTCAGAGCCCCCATCCCTGGCCCGGACTTGACTGCTCAACGTGGTCATGTAGGGTAGCTGGAATGCCAAAATAAACTCAGAAGCATATCCAAAACCGTCACTGATTGGCACTGTCCAGACAGTAAGCTTTTCAGGGGACCTCACCGTGCTAAGTATAGCTTATTCTTATCTGGCACCGTGAAAACACACCACCTCACATCATGCTCTTGTGTTGCAGTTTTGCACTTGCAAGAGAGCAAACAACTCTACCCTGCGTATTATCCAACGGCAGCAGCGAAACACATACATGGTAACCAAGCCCCAGAGTGGCTCAGCGCAGCCTTCTTCTGCACAGACACGTCAAGTCGACCCGCCAATACCAGGTACCGCAAACCCAAGTACCCTCCTGGCGCCTGCTGGTACCTGCACCGCGGTAGATACTTTCAGTCCGGCAGTACATCCTCCGTACCTCGACGATACTCCCCTCCTTCCCCATACTCCCCCCAGTCGGACCCATCAAGATGGATACCTTGATCCTGGGCCTTCCCAAGACCTTCCCCAGCCGTACAGTACCTCCAACATGTACATGGGACATGGATCTTGCTCTACCTTCTCCTATGCAAAGCAGAGGCACAAGCTTCGCTCTCGCCCTCGACACTACTTCACAGTGCTCTCCACATAAAGGCTAATTCGCACATAAAAAACTTCATCGTTTCTCTACGCTTCACACCATCTAGGTGCAAACAAAACAACAAAACAAGCTTTGGGGTATAACTATCACCGAACCTAATTCGAACAGTCTCCCCTCCCTTCCATCCAAGAAAGAAATGTCAAAAAAAAGTAGGAAAAGGGGTCAACTCAAACAACAAAAAGCCCGTCGTCACTTGCTCCGAGCCCCGTTTTGCAACGGTTCGCCCCCGCGTCTCGCCCAGGCAATTACAGCATCAAAGTGTTTCCCACAATGAAAAAGAAAAGGACACTTGCAACCGGGTCCACCGCGGCAGCAGCCAGAGCCAAAACCTCTCCCATCTGCAATTTATCCCCTCAACTAGCAACCACTCCGATACATCGCCCAGTTCATGTTCCGATCGAATCCCAACAGCTTCAACAAGTTAACCCACACATGAGTTCGCCTGCAGCAATAGCCCATTCTCCATCCAGTCAAGTCGTGCAGGATGTACCAAGTCATAAGCTCTCGATAGCTTCCCAATCCCAGAGAGCAGTAAAAACCTCGCCCATTTCTTTCCACCATGTGCCTCATCATCAAACAAAAAAGAAGGGGGAGAGAATAAAATTAAACAAGTTTCGGGGTGAAGGGGTGTAAAATGAAAATGCTGGCATGTCGGATCTCGCGATATTTTTCTTCTTTTTTCAAAAGGCTCTCCTCCCGTCGAGTCGCACCACAACTTGTGGGACTGACAAGGCCAACTTCACAAACAGGTTTGCAAACACAGCTGGATTAGCTAGGGAGCCAGGCTTGTCACAGGGCAGTTATGGACCTGTCATGGTCTTGACATGTTCTTACCGCCCCTTCGAATTGGCGAAGAGATCTGCCAGGGGTTAGAATGACCATTGTAATGAAGATGCCACTGTCATAGGCGAAGCTTCGTGATCATACCAGGGAAATGTTCTTTGGCATATTGTTCGCAAGCCTATGTCATGGTTTAGTCCGTCTACGTTCTAGGCTGGAGCAAATTGTTTCATACCTTGGCAGGCTTGCCGACTTTTTGGCCAATCACCTTCCACTTGTTGTTCTCGTATTCCTTGATCGCGTTCAACAACGCTTGACTCTGATGGAGGGGTAAGTCAGCAGGGTGGTTCACGAGACAGGGTAGATGAAATCTTTACCTCATCCTCAGCAAATTCGGCATAATGCATATCCTAAAAAACATGTCAGATATCTACCTTGCAAGCACGAACCAGCCCTGGATACGTACCTTGTACCAGTGCTTCTTGACTGAACCTTCTGTTCTTGTAGGGAATGTCTACACCCTGGCATCAGCACACAAGCGCACTTCTAATCTCATCTTCAGACAAACCTTAGCGATCTCGGCCCAACTGTTGCCCGCATCTCGCATCTGTTTCAACCGCAACTCTTCTTGTGGGGTCCAGGGCGTGTTTGTTCTGCTCTTCTTGGCAGGAGGAGGAGCCACTGGTGCGGCGTTAGGATCCTCGGTAGGAACCTGAGGCTGCTGGGGAGCAGCGGGCTGAGGGGCGGTAGGTGCGGCGGCTGTTGGAGGAGGCTGAACTTGGGAGGGAGTGACGGGAGCGGGAGGGGCCGACGTGGTCGGCGGTGGAGCTGCCGTGGGTGGTGCGGGGCGCTTCCGTTGCCGACCGGCCGGAGCTGGTGCGGGCGTCGGAGTCTGCTGCTGCTGCGGGGGCCCGTTGGGAGGCTGCTGGGGGACGTTCATGGGCGGTTGAACGGGGGCAGGATGATGCTGTTGCGGTGCCATGTTTGGCTGGGGAGCGCCGTATGGAAACTCCATACGCTCGTTGCGGCGGGCCATGTCGGCCTGGTACTGGTGAGGGTTGCTAAGAGGGCGGCCAGGTTAGCGGATGAACTTGCCTCAACCGTGGGACGTGGCAGTGAGCATGGCAAGGCATGGCAACCGGGCAGACCCGATGTGCCCGAGAGGGATCGGCAGGGACAAGAGAAGAGGTAGACACAGGTCCCAGAGGGGACAACGACGGAGGATGTTATAAAGCATCGCCCAAGAGACCAGTCGGTGGTGATACAATGACTGGAGTCCCCCAGCCGCAGAGGTGAGGGGGATGTGCCAGTGTGCCAGGGATGGGGGTACATCGGGTACAAGAAGGACCCGGTGGTGCCGCAGCCAAGTGGCAGAAGGTATGTGCGTGAAGAAGTACAAGAGACAAGGAAATGATGTACTCACTGCATGTCATTGGGCTGATGGGTGGAGTTGGAGTAGACGTAGTCCGGCACGGGGCCGACCTGCCACTGCTGCATGTTCTAGCAATGGGAGAGAAAGAGTGTCAGTGACAAGATCTTCACGGTGATCAAAGAAAGAAAAAAAAAATGACATTTGAGTTAGGATATATTATCGAAACCCAACATGCCAGGGCCAAATGTGAAGGCGATGAGGGACGGGGAAATGCCCGTAGGTCACCAAAAAGGTCAACCGGTCATCTATCTGCACGCGTGGGTCTGCAGACACGCGGGCTGGGAGACGCAGATGTCGACGCGACCAGGGGTCGTGAGCAGTGCACCTCACGCCGTAGCCGTCTTGTGTCGCGACAAGAAACACCAGCAGCAACAGCGGCTGTCGCTGTTCACGCGATAGCCGTAAATAGGCGATGCCGTTGGGGACAGCAAAGGGCAAAGAAAGCTGCCGACCGCGGTCGCGGGGTGGTGGTCATGAGCGGTTGTTGAGGGCAAAAAAATCGATGCGGATGCGCCGACGCGATAACTCGCAAGCGCGAAGTCGAGGCAGCAGCGCAGGCAGTAATGGGGGAAAGCAAAACGACTTGAAAGACAAAAAAGAATCGCAATACTTACGGGCAATGTAACTTGAGGTCAGAGTTGCATAAGACACATCCGACTGGGAGAGGGACCTTTGGAAACAACCGGGGCAGGTAACGCACGCCCGGGCTGTGGATGCTAGGGACAAGACAGATAGATACACGAGCGTGGCCTGGCGGCGCGAGTGTGTGTCTGGGTATTTGAGGGACTGGGAGGGGGCTAGGGAATTGGCGTGAGCGCGCAGGCGATCAGCAGCGAGGGAGGGGCGTGGCCTGGGCGGACGAGTTTTTTTTTGGTGGTAGTGGGTGGGAATAGGTAGCTTGCGCGGGTGCGGTTCCGGGTTTAGCCTGCTGTGCGGCGGTGCGAGGGTGAGCGGACGTAGCGGAGACCAGATGGATGATGTGGTGGTCGTAATGGGGTTGGCTGTGTTCGTCCACGACAAATGCTGTTGGCGCAGAAAAAGGCAGTGTCAGCGTTTGGCCAAGGAGGACGTGTCTTTGGTTAGGTTGCGTCGTGCTGCCGGTATGCGTTGCGTTTTGGTGGATTGAGGTGGTGCAATGTCGCGTTGCTGCCACGACTGATTTGGATGGGTGAGCCCTCTTTTGGGCTCAAAAAGCTGGGGGCAGGGTCGGGGGCAGAGGAAGAGCCGGGGCCGGGCATCGGCTAAGATGGACAGGAAAAGGAAAATTTTGGTGATGGGCTTGGCTTGGCTAGGCCGGTGCTCCGGTTGAAGGTGAGTGTGTGGGAGGGAGTGGATACGAAGAGGGAGGTGTGCAAAAGTGTGCGCGAGATACCGAGGGTGGTCAGGGTGGTAGCAGTGGCTTGCAACCTGCACCTGGGGCGGGAAAAGAAGACTAATTACTCACAGGTTTCGCGACGATGACACGACGCGCAGCAAGAGACAGGGAAGAAAAAGTCGTTTGCTGATTGCGTCTGGTAGTGGAGTGGTACTGGCAAACGGTAGGGTGATGGGTGGGAGGTGGTGGCGGAAGTGGAGCGGGATACGTAGACAAGTTGCAGTGCGAGGCGATGATGATGTGTGGATGATGGGAGACGGTGATTGAGAGCAAGCGGGTTGAAGACCAGTATGTCCAATCCTGTTTTGGTCGAGTTGCGGAGAGCTCGGGCGTATGGGACCAAAGGATGAAATTGGAATTTGTGGCCTGCGTGCGGCGGTATGTCAGTCTGTCAGCCTTTGGTTAGGCGACGGTGACGGCGTCTGTTATGACGGTTAGAACAGTCCAGCATGAGCGTTGACTGGGTGGTAGCAGGCACAGGAGGTGACGCCAGCGACAATAGCTTGAGGAGCTGCAGCCGACAAGGCGTTGGGATCGTGGATCTGGAGGTTTCCCAGTCTAGACCAGTGCGCAGCGTGCGGACAGTCCACGGGCCAGATGCGGTGGATCCCCAACCAGTCTCTGGGGAACAAAGACGGCGGTTGTGGTGGTGGTGAGGGTGAGGTGAGGTGACAGGGCAAAGACCACGGCGGATCCGTGGCGACGGGATTGAGACGAGACGAAACGCAGCGACGGAGCAGAGTAGCAGACGAACAGAGCTACTAGGGGAAGGGGAATGGAACGGGGAAGGCAAGAGGGAAACGGTAACTTGAGGTGACGATGGATGGTACCTGGGAACAAAGTAACTCACTTGGGGCGGACGGGACCTTGGCTGAAGTCGCTGGGACCCGGCGGCACCTTGGTGGGAGGGGAGAGGTGGTCTGGTCGATGTTTTGGACTGGTTGACCTGTGTCCTGTGTTGTTTGGGTGAAGGGGGGAAGAAAATGGGGGAAGGGAGAGATTTCAGGGCCGCAGCTTGTACCCTTGTGTGTAAAGAAAAAGCGGGGTCCGATGGGGACTGGCAGAATTGTGGAGTTTTTACAGTTGATTCTGATTCTGGCACTGTCTTTTCACAACTAATTGATGAGTGATTGCACAGTGCGTTTGTTCGACCAAGTGCCCCTGCTCTTGCTGCCTTGGTGCCTTTATGCACGGTCCACTGACAATTCTAGGCTGCAAATCGACGCTTGTGATTGGCCCAAATCCAATGGGACAAAGTGACAAAGCAAGAGGGCCTGCAAGTACCTCGGTACTTCCTCCTCCTTGCTGGTACGTCACCCTTCGTACCTGTTGTACCTCCCCAAAACCGCTGCTTGCAGCCAAACGCGCAGTCACTCTGTGGTACGTGCTCTCGCTTTGTGGCTGGTTTCCCTCCCAAGTGCCTCGAGGTTCCCAACGTCGGGCCACATTGGCAGGTACCGAGGTACTTGCGGTACCTCCGGATGGAACCGTCATGTGGGAGAGCAAAGCTGCATGGGCTGGCATTTTGATGAAGCGCTCGACAGTTGACAGGTCATGCAAATCCCCGGGTCTGTGGCTTGCAATCGATGGGGACGTGCCGGTTTGTTGTTGAACTGATGCTTCACCTTCACCTGCCAAACCGGGAAGTGGCGAGCCCGTCCAGCATGGCACAAAGCCAACCAGCGACGCAGCACGGCATGGCACTGGTAAGCCTCTGCGGATGATGTGATGCCGGCCGTGGCAGTGCCAGAGAGAGAGAGAGGCTGGGAATTGTCTGTCTCCAGCCCCATGTCCCTCCCTGTGTGATCGGGATGGGCGAATAGCCGGTGCTTCCCAGGGCCGCGTTTCCATTCAACCGTCGCAATATTCATGTCTTCGTCATCGACCATCAGGGTGCGTCCCCTCGCCGGGCGGTGGTGCTATCACAAGCCAAATTCCGCCAGCTTCTTGTCCGCCCATCTATCAGATGCCATCCCGACGCAATGCAATGCAGGCATTCGTCCTGTCTGGCGTGGCATTATGTCATTCTTGCGGCGAGGCGGCTCCGTATTTTGGGGGAGCGTGAAGCCATTTTTCTTCCCCTCTCCTTTCCCCGCTGTGTCTGACTAATACGAATACCCAGCTCGGCCATTAAACCTCATCACCACTCGCCAGGCTAGATGTCGCCGTGTACAGCCGTTTGTCGTCAGAATAAACGGCGTTCGATCTGGGTCCGGCCACGATGCTCATGTACCTTTTCCCCAGGTACAAGCGCCTTCAGAATGGGGCAGGATCAGAGCCGCAACCACGGGCATGCCAGAGCTCCACTCGCAATGTACCTCGTGTACATGCCCGACAGGCTGGCCGCAATCGAGCTAAGATCGTGACATCGAGCCCGTGTACCTTTCAAGTCGCTCCCTCGCCTTACGCCTCAACGACATACCCACCGTGTCTAAATCAATGAGATGTATCCATCTGGTGTGGCCCTTCTGTATCCACCGGGTTTGGATCGTCGTATAATATAAAAACGGCATCCCACTTCTGTTCCGTCGTGCAGCTCCTTTGTTCATTTTCATGCAAAACCCAGCGCGCTCGACCACATCATCAAACATGTGATGCACCTAGGCTGCTGACACGGCGCTTATTCAAAGCTGCAGACAGCAACACACGTGAATCAACCTGACATTGACATGATGCCTGAATGGATGTATTTTCTACGATACTTGGTGGCATAGTATTGTTGCCCGCTTCAGGCAATCCGCTGACAGCTCGTACTTGTGCAAGTACAGGGTAGCTGGCGAATGCAACACCATCCATCCACTCAGCAGTTGACCGGGCTCGTACAGATGCGAGACATACATAGGGATTCTGGTAGGGTTGTAGGGATCGGGGACCTTGGCACCATGGCTGATAGTATGGCTAGATCTCTGCTCGATAGATATGGGATGGGTGTCGTCTGAACATGTTTGACTTGACGCGGAGTCTCCGGCCTCCGGTCTAGATTTGAAACACAGTCGCCACTGATTATGGCCTGATTCATAACCATTGACCGACAAAGTTTATCGAAAACTCTCAACCAGCGTGGACCTTGCATCAGGCGAACGAGCCTGGGAATTTCGGGCTTCTAGAAACGTAGGGGCAGCCCCTGCTCGGTAAGGGAGTCCCTCAAACAGTGCAACGTCTTGCCCCCACAGTCCCACTTGACATCAGCCTTGTCGTTGCTGTTCGCCTGGACTGGGTTAGGAGAAACCGTTTCAACTCCATGCACTGCAGATGAAACCGCATCGGCCTCTTGGGTGCAGAGAAACTGGAATCGTACCCGTGACCTTTCTGGCATATTACCCCGGTCGAGTGCCGAACCAGTGCAACGCTGACGGATGAGACCGGGGTGTGGGACTGACAGTTGAAAGATGAGACCAGTTGCCGATTGTGGCAGCAGATGCAGGCATAGCAAAGCAAATATAGAGTACCTGAAACTGCCTACAAAAGACGGTCAACAGGCGCTGGGCTGGGAGTGGGAGACCCGGAGACGCCAAGATATTATAGGCATTGCTATATCTCTCGACTCCAAACACCCGCGGCCGAATGTGCATGTCAGATGGGCGGCAAACGGGGCTGGACTGTTGCGAATGAGGTCACACGCCCGATCCGCGCTGTCCGAGTTGGGAAACGCTCAGGGCAACTTTGATGCCGAACATGTTTTGATCTCACTTGAAGCGATGTTAGATCGACGCTCGGAAACAACTCTGATAAGCATTGGGGGACGAGGACCCTTTTGCGTCAAAGGGTAGCAGCCATCGGCATTTCTGACGCACCGGCAACGGTTCGAAACAAACAACAGACGACGTGAGAAGCTGTCCAGTTTAGGTGCGGGCAACGGGGTGTCACACTCGGGAACTCATCGTGTTCCAATTCTGTGCGGCCCCGAGTAAACAAACCTCAGGCTATTCTTAGATCTGAACCCCCAGTACATGTTTGAAAGATGCATCAGCCTGACTGGGCCGAAAGACATCCGGCGTCAAGTGAGCCTCCTGCCTGGGTCGGGTCCAAGGCCGGCGACAGGTGACCTTGGCTGGTATTGGGCCTGCACTTGTTTGGACCCTTCGGATGGAGAATGTTCCGGGTTACACTACGTGAGGGAGTTTGGTTTCTCGTGTCAGGCACCCGGTCTAGGCCTCAAGATGGGACTCGGATGGGGTGCAGATGGGACTCGAGATGGGACCGCATATGTCTAGACGAGCTTTTCGATAACAAACCCATGCACGAGATGGATATACAGACCCCCGCAGGCATTGGCGGCAAAAATCAGGGCCGGCAGCTACCGAGTGGCCCTACGCTGAAAGAAAAAAAAACAAAAGAAAAAAGAAAAACCAGGGCGGAGGATCGCCCCCAGATGGACACTGGCGTGGTGATCTTCAGGGCCGTGGCTTCAACGCCTCTTCGTCCGCAATGTCCGGATACGGGGAGGATCAGCAGCGCTGAGCAATGGGCTTGGGGCAAGGCTCTGGTGGATGGTAGGGTAGGCAATCTATTCGGGCGGAACTCAGGGCCGTGAGGGTAGTCAAGATGACGTGGAAGAGCGAGATGCCGTGTGGATTTGTTTGCACAGAATTAATTAACCTGGGACACGGGATTTCTGGTGATGACGAAAAAGGGTACAAACTATAATATAATGGCAAACAAAAAGCAAAAAGAGAAAGCGAGAGCCCCGCCGAGCCGAGTTCCACTGAGGCTTAGGACACGAGTGCCACGAGCTGCTCCGAGCGGGAAAAGCAATGCCAACAGACAGCAGATGCACCCCAAGATGCGTGTCTCTGGTTGATGCAGACCAGTGTTTCCTGTATGTTTCCTGCGTTATGTTTCTGACCCAACCTCGCTCGCGACAGCATAAATGATGCGTCAATAAAGTGTCGTGGAAGTGGTAGCAGACCGTGCTCATGATGCGCTTGTTACAACCCCTCCTCTGCCAGCGAGTCCTGTTACCCCTCACTCGCCAAGAGCATGGAAAATAAAATAAAATAAAAGACACAAGAGCAATAGTAGACACACAGGGTTCCATAATGGAGGCGCCGAAAACAGGAAGGACCTTTTTTTACTGGGCATCATCTTTCTCGATTAGAGCCCCCCCATCGATGCGAGAATCGGGTTGAGTAACGGAAATCCGCCAATCAGGGCGAGACGATGGCGAATGAATGGCTGCGTCTGGGCAGCGCTGATACCCATGTGAAATTACGCCAGTGCACTAGCGGGTTTCAAGGGATCCCTGCAGGACCCATGGGTCGAGCCGGGCTCTGGCAGGGCTCCGTCATGGGAAACGAAAAGATGGCGTCGACGGGGAGTTTCGAGAGGCGCTGCTTTTTTATTATTTGTTTTGCATGTTGCTGCTGGCTGCACCGCAGGCTCACCGGGGACAATCTCCCCCCAGCGACCGGCGGCAGGTAAAGTGGCCGAGTGCCGACTTTCTGCTCTGGGGCAATTTATCTGCGTTTGCTTTTGCCTGAGCCTCGCCTGCGCCGGCGTCGAGACGGTGCAGCAGACGGTTGTGGGATGGGGAAATTTGCGGGTGGTGGCCGTGTTTCTGAAAGCGGAGAGAGATGGGCATGCCACCCACGACCTTCTTTGCCGCACACCGTTTCCCGCTCTCACGCTGACTGACTGCGTACGACAGGATTCGTTTGGGATGATGGCCATGGGGCGTCCGGTTCAAGGTGCGAAGCGGGCGTCATGGCACGGGAGATCTCTCGGCCACCTATCACAGCGGCACAGCGGTGCTGGGGACGGGTAGACAAGGTTCCGGGCAGTAAGGAGTAAACGCTGTCTGAGAGGCTCGTTTCGATGAGACCCCTCCAAACCAAACAACTGGGACCGGCCAGGCCAGGCCAGGCCAGGCGAGAGAGCAAGGTCAGGCCCGCGACGGAGGCGAGAGGTGTCACGATGGGATCAACCATGGATTGGGGAAGGGGGGTGGGAATGGGAAACAGGAATGGCGGCGAGGCGATAGTCTGGTGATGGGGAGCGAGCTATGGACAGACTATTGATTTACTTGTCATATTCTTATTTATTTATTTATTAGTACTATTTTTTTTTCTCCTTCGCGCGGACACAGGAGTACTGGCAACATCCGCTGCGTCACGAACAAGCCAGTAAGCAAGTCATTTAAAGCAAAGCAACCAAGTAAGTGAATAAGCAACCAACCAACCAACCAACTGCACGCAGCGAGTTGAAACCAACATGACTTATAACAACACACCAGGTGGCCACGGCAGCCACGACAATGACCCGATCATGTCAAGTTTCGCACTCGCGCCCGTTTGATGTGTTTCCCCAACCCACAGGCCACATACCAGTCAGTGACACTACGGCCACCTCTAGTCGGCGGGATGCCAACTGAGAGCAGACGGCCGCGTCCAAGGCTCCGTCAATTATCACGGAGCAGTGGGAACCCTCGTGGCCCCACGGCTCGGCCAATCAGCCGACGGCGTGCAGGGGATGTCCCACGCGCGGGGCGGGAACACCTGAAGCTGAGGTCGGTGCAACCCCGCCGTCCACCATGGAGATGGACCACAGAGAGGCGAGAGAGAGGCGGCGGACGAGCAGGGGGGAAACTCTGACAGGACCAGGAGCAAGCCCCCAAATACGCTCACCCGCAGCAGCATCAGCAGCAGCAGCAGCAGTAGGTAGGGCGCAAACAGTTCCTCCCGGCAAGAGGCCCCTCCCGGCCACCCACGGAGCCCCATGGGAGCCTGTCCGGATGTGCGTAGGCTTGATGCGCGTACCTACGTTTTGCAAGATCGGATGCCAAGCGCACGCCCTCGGCCTAGGGATCCCCCGTCGACGCCCCCTCCAACAGTCACGCCGCACAGGCCCGCTGCTACTTCTCGAATCGCTTCCTTTATTCTCTCTGGCGCACCAGGCACAAGGCATGGATTCGGATCACGCCCCAGGGGCTGGTCCATCCGTACCGGACAAAACTTTGATTGAGGTCATGGCTTTGGCCGTGACGCTCCTCTGGGATCCACGGCCATCTTTGACAGTTTTGTCTGTGGGTGGACGATGGTCTCTGGGCCGTCGTCTCGTAGTTTGTTTTTGTGGCGTTTTCACTTCATTTATTTTATTTCCTTTGGGTAACCCTCGCACCATATTCCTTTTTTTATAGATTTTTAGTCTAGAGTACCGAAATGCGGAGGCCCGCATAGGACGCCAACACGCCCCCCTCCCCAATCTGTGCATCCGCCGTCGTGGTCTTTTTTCTCTTTCTTTTTTTGGGCTTGCCATGTGAATGGATAGTACATTTATCAATCAATTTGGCCTAATTTCTCTCTCAGGGACTGCTGCGCCGCCATAGCCAGTGCTAGATTGGGGTCGCCGCAAGTTCACACAAACGCACACGCAAAAACGTGCGAGGGGTTTTCTACAAGAGACGGAAAGAGCCAGATGTGGGCAGGCGAGGGGAAACTTTGCGCGCGCTCGTGTGTGTGTGGGATGGTGGGAATGAATAAATTCTCCGAGATTCCAGGAGTGCCTTGCCTGAGGAGTGCTTCTGCTGGCCCTGCGACGGACGATTAAGCGAGAAACGTGTGTTGCGGTGAGCAGCAACGGAGGCGAAGGGGAAGCTGGAAATGGAACAAATACGACATGACAGATACGAACAAAAGCGAGATGGGCTGTAAATGAGGAGGATGGGAGGAGAAAAAAAAATAACAACAACCAAAAAAAGACAGCATCAAGACGTCTGCCGAAGCATGAGATGGTTTCTAAGCCTGACGTCAGGTCTCAGGATCGGGGCAGAGACGCCTCAAAAACGAGACGAAACGGGACCCGTTCAGGCAAAAACACAGGCAGACCCTTCGCATCAGGTACGCAAAACCCCAACTGCGTGAT
Source organism: Calonectria crousiana (assembly GCA_013406985.1). Classification (NCBI taxonomy): domain Eukaryota; kingdom Fungi; phylum Ascomycota; class Sordariomycetes; order Hypocreales; family Nectriaceae; genus Calonectria; species Calonectria crousiana. Next base: position 188,046 of record VTGD01000097.1, read on the forward strand.
GAACACGTCTCGTCTCGTTCGCCACAAGTTTGGTTCCATATCGAGTTTCGTTCATCCGGACTCTGGTTCAGAGGCGCAACCAGACTAGGATCCTGGTCCAGATGGGGGGGGGGGGGGG